>JAIKVB010001154.1:0-15100 GCA_024679045.1 Phytophthora brassicae
ACACCAGCGACATGCATATGAGTATTTTACTTTGCACAAAGCGAAGACTGTCTGCGGAAGAATTAGAGACGAGCAGCTCAAGACGTCGACATACCGGAGAATTTAATACCTTTCGTACGGTTACTTCTGTACCTCGCAGTAACAAACAACGCATTACAGTACAAGTTTAGAGTGTGAGATTGGTCGGTCTTCTATGATTTGTGTCCACATTCTTTTAGGCTGCGTACAAAATCCACATTCTTTTAGGCTGAGTACAAAAAGAGGATGACACAGTCTCTGTCTCGTCTACCTCTTGTATTCCGAGTGAAAAAACTGAGTGTGGCTGCACTCGAGGCGAAAGTAGATGGCGGTCGCTACTTGGAGCGTGACCAGCAGACATTTTGAAACTGATCCGCTCCTTTTATGACAATTAGGGGGGGAGTGCGCGGACCTTCGGAGACGCTCCGTGTTTTAACCCTTCGTTAAATCAGTGGTCTGTGATGTTTTAAATTAAATTCACACAAGCACAAAACACAAAATGGATCGTCACAAATTTCCTAACGAGACCACGTAGAACAAAGTTTTAAACTGGGAGATTGCAACTGCTCTCTACTGTTTCGAGACAAGGTACGTAGCGTGTGGGCTTAGACACCACAAGGGTGGGTGATAATTATGGTAGATCCAGCGTTTTTGGTAGGTAAAAGCTGCTGTACTTTGAACAACGAACGGTGATCTAACTATTCGAATTGACATGATCGTATCACCTGCATTTGGTTATTGAGATTAAGATGGACACTAGTAAATGGACACTTTTAAAGAAGGCTCAACAGCTTCGACTTCTTTCCACTCACTTGTTTTTCAAGCAACTGCGAGACAATTTTGCATCCTAGTTATAGTATTATAACAGATCAGCCGGCAGCAGTCAGATGTCTTTGAGCGCAGTTCAGGGTGAGCTGAATGCACCTCACGACGATGACCAGACAGTGACAGAAACCGGCGACCAGTGGGACAAGATCAGTAGTCAAGAGCAGGTGCCAGACTTCAACTTACTGGTTCCCGACTTGCCTCCATCTCACTAGCTCCCGGTTGGCGGGTCTGCGACTGCACTGGTTCCAACTCTTGTAGCCGGTTACCCATCAGCCCCATGGTAGGTAACTCTTGTTGCATTATGGTTACCAACGTGTTTTCGTTACTGGACACTCCTGCATTTCCCAGCGGGGTCGGAGTCGTGACCCACTCGGCACGGTTGAGGTTCCATTATTGGCGTCTGCTTGTCCCAAGGATTGAGCGTCCCTTGGTGCAGCTGCTGCCCTCGTCGTCTTTCCCGTATCAGCGACAGCTACTCCCGTCGATGGGTTTGTACCTTCCCTTCGAGACGAGCGCAGCAACGATCGTGATCGCAACACCGTGTCGTTGGCCGTGTCGTTTATAGTCATTGTTGCGAGATTTGGTTATTACATTTGACCAATGACCCTGTCTGACCACCATGTAGCGAGTCTCCGCCATACTCGTCGTCCCTGTCGTTGGTCGACTAGTGCTACGCAGTCAAAGTCCGATAGGCCGTCAGTAACAACTTATGTTACTGCGCCGATGTGTGCCTTTTAGACAGCACAACCTTCTTTATTTCCGTTCCAATCTAAAGATCAACTAACGTCTACCGTTCTTCACTTTGCCAGTATGGTATCTTGTGCGTCCAGCAACGCCTACGAATCACGGGTTTCGGTGTCACTTTGAAACTTTCACGCGCACGCGACCTCTGGTAGACTCGAGTTCTGCTCCCTGTCCTTCTGCACTTGCCCACTGGTCCAGTTACCGTCATCTGCGTCCGGCGACGATCTCGCTCGTCCAAACTCATCCTGCATGAGCTATCAGGGGCAAATTTCAAACTGCCCTTCTCGATCTTCTATCCAGACGATCTTTTCGCCTTGAAGTGTCCTTTCGTAGGTCGATCTTACTGGCGAAGAACTTCGTCGCCCATCATCGCCACCATTGCGCCTACCGTATGATGGGAAGACCCTCGGGAGTCGGTTTTATCGTCGAGCTGGTAGAGATGGCAAGTTCGATGGTTAGATCAAGGTCAGGAGGCACCAGGACGGTGGAAAGCGACCGTCGAGCGATTCACAGGAGAAGTAGATGGACGTCTGCCGATGCTGGTCCACCATCGGAGAATGGTTCGAGTAGTTCGAGTGACAGCAGTGACTCCAGTCGGACGACCGACGTCACCATCGACATGGTCCACGCACTAGGAGACGCGGAAGTAGACGAAATTACCACCACAATCGGGACTCGAAGAAAATGCCAAATAACTGGACTGACAGCCATTTAAGCCGGCGGTGAGTGGTGTCCGAGTGGAGACGTTGATCGCTAAGGTAGATATGGCTGTAGCAGGTGCACGGATCTCTGGACGAGGAGACTGGAGCGACGCAAAATTGTACTTCGTGGTAGGTAACAAACTGCAGGAAGATGCGGCCAAGTGTTGGATTCAGATTGACAAGGAACTCATTGATTCCGAGAAAACTTTGACCAGTTGAAGGAAGCGTTAATTCGACGGTATGGGGAGAGACCAGATTTAGCACAGGCGGAATGGAGAGTAATGCAGAGGTTCATGATGCCAGGAGAAACCTTTGCAGATTTTGCGTCAGGACTACGTGATGCAGCCGGGTAGAATAAGGTCCGAGAAAACACGTGGTTGGGACAGTTTTACCGTGGTCTCGAAAAAACTACGCGAATGTTGGTAAAACTGTCACTAGCACCAACTGCCAGGGGAGAGGCAGTCGACAAGGCTACTAGAATTGATGACTCTAGTTATAATGTCGCTCTCGGGATGAGGAACATCAGGCAGCCGTGGTCGTCAGTCTCCACTCTCGCTGTGGTACAGGTGGACGGCACGGTTGGTCCTATGAGGGTGGTTCCCGGAATAGGTAGTATGTCAGCTGATGTCGCTGCTGAGTTAGACACTAGCGAAGGCGAACTGAACGAGGGCTATGCGTACTTCACTAACCACAAGGGATTTTCGACATAAAACTTAACACGTGGGTGGCGCCGGGAAAGCGCATGTGGAATGGAAAATTCTGGCGTACAAAGAAGGAGCGTAGGCAAAACTCCAAAGCGGATACTGGAGAATCAAAGAGGAAAAGACTACCCGGCAAGGAAGAGCGCAACGTGAAGGTGTGGTTAGCGAAAACAGAGGAAGAGCCCAGTAGCAGTGAAGAATCTGACGCCGCGACGCCTGAGCCGAAGAAGAGAAAGTCAAGGGCGTCAATACGACAGACGAAGGCCAAAAAAACCAAGCACGAGCCGAGAACTGACGATAGGAAGGAACCAACCAATCCTCGTCCACTCAAATGCTCCGCGTGCGGGCAACCCGGACACTTTGCTCGAGAGTGTCCTGATACGGAAACAAAGGCTCGGAACGAGGTGTTTCTGGCACAACGGAGAGCGACTCGTAGTGAATCGGAAAACTGGGGACGGGCGTCGTGAGGGAAGTACGACGTCCGGTGCGTGCAACCATTACCAAAGAGACGAAGGACGAGGAGCGTGTGGCAGGACGAGATGAGGAGGAAGAGACGATGAACCCGGATGTGACGAGTGATGCGAAAGAGGAACGAGGAGTAGAGGCTACCCCAGCAGTGGTTGAGATTCAGAAACAGCTCGTGGGACGAGAAAGAGACGGCCACAAGACCAAGTTATATATAATAATAATAAGGTGAGGTGTATTGTGTTACTGATGCCCTAAGACTCGAACTCTAATACCCATTCCCGCCGGGTGTACAAACCCCCGCAGGTCTTCCAGCCACTGTGCTGCATCTTGTACTCTCATCTACTTCTCTCTCCCTGTCTGATGCATGCGTTTCGGAAATGCCTATCTACTCTCACTTGTAAACACATTCCCAGCATTTTGATCCATCTCTCGATATCCCCTCCCGCGATCTCCATCAGTTCCTCCGGCATGACTTGTCCATTTGTGTCCGCCGTGATCATCCATACTTTACTTTGACCGTGATCCATTCCCCAATTTGCCAACCAATCCGCTCCCTTGTTATGCTTACGATAGTGATGCGTCCAACTCGCGACCCGACAGATATCCGCCAGCTTGCACGACTCTCTGTACCAATGTTGCAGTCGTCTTGCCTTGGGCGGCCGACGCTGACGCATCATCCCAAGTATTAGCGCACTATCGCCTATCACGTGCATGTTGAACCAGTTCTGCTGTACTGCCTTG
Organism: Phytophthora brassicae; assembly: GCA_024679045.1. NCBI lineage: Eukaryota > Oomycota > Peronosporomycetes > Peronosporales > Peronosporaceae > Phytophthora > Phytophthora brassicae. The sequence continues at coordinate 4,202 of JAIKVB010001154.1, forward strand.
GCAAGCAGCCTCTGCAATCCAATAAATTCCGCTATGTTGTTCGTTGTTCCGGGGTGGCCCAATGCCGTGGCCGCCGCCCACTGTACTCTGTTGTCTTTACCTTCTGTTCCTATCTCCACCATCCAGCTCCCACTGCCCCCTGGACCCGGATTGCCTCGCGCACCGCCGTCAAAAAAACCCAGTTGCACTCTCGACTCTGTCATCTGACATACTCGGGCAGCCTGTGTAAAAACATGCCCCCATCTCTTGTCAAAAGCGTGGCAAATGACGATTTTCGGATGCGAATACCTGGTCCGAGGAAACAAACTCATTCGGTAGCGCGTGAAGGCTTCCCATATCTGTCCTCTACACCTCGCCACTTGATCCCTTTGTGAGTCTGCTCTATTGCTGCTCCCATACTTCTTGTCCACACCCCTCCTCCACAGGCCTGTGAACACAACCGCGCATCCCAATGCCCATAAGTCCTGAGCTACCTCGTGTATCAGTTCCCACTTTTCAACCTTGTTGTCATTGCTCCACAGCACCAACCACTCCGGGGTATGACTCAACCGCAATGAAAAGATGTCGTGCATGGCTTCCTCAGATATCCCCCCACCTTCGCCTGTACGTTCAGCCTGTCGATCCCATCTCTCAGTCCACATTTTCCACAACTCCTGCGCCCTCGGACATGTCCACACAAGTTGCATCGTGCCTCCAGTTACGCTATCTCTGCATGCGTCCTCCATGCATCGAAATCCCCTCTCCTTCCCAGCCCAGATCCTCAGTCTGTTACATTTGAGCCTGAATAGATTCTGTGCCTGATACGGCGTGATCCCCGTCAGCTTGTGGACACGCTCCCAATCCAGTCCTTCCAGTGCGGGCCACTTTTGCACTTGCCGTCTGTCACTTCTTTTGTCCTGCTTTAATGGCTGCTCGCGCTTTTTGGTCCCTCTTGTCGTTAATCAAGGCCTTGTATTGCCGTCTGGTCTGTTTCCACCGTCTAAGTCCCGCCCAAAGGACCTTCATTCTGCATACCAGATGATGAGGCACCGCCCACACTCTTTTCCTGCTCACATGTAGTATCGTTGCAGCCGCTGCCTCAACCGTGAAACCTCTCATCCTGCAGTCCATTATCGTGCACGTCGACGCCCACGTGTGCACCAATGTGCTGTCCACGATCTCAACGACGTGGTGAGGGTCGCCTAGGTCGTGATGTACAATGACTTCCTGCTCAGGTCTAGCTCGTCCCATGACTTCCGGGTAGTTAGCTATGACATTTAGACAGAGCTCATTGAAGATCGCAGCTTCCGTTCCCCATTTTACTACATCCAGACTCAAGGGCGTGAAAATGATACTACCGTTCGTCCCGTGTTGCATTGTGAGTACCGACCCAAGCCGCTTGAGCCATGGCTGATGCACCACTCGCCGGTATCTCTTCCATTTGTGTTCCATTCCGTGATCGTCCCAAAGCCACACGTGTCGTAATTGTATATGGCACAACTCTGCTACGATACAGTCGCCGAAGGTGTCTCGTCTTCGCCTCCTACTCTGTCGTAACGCCTCTCCCAACCCACCATCACACCAGATCTCTAATCCAGCAGCAGTCCACCTGGTTCGAAGCCCATGCGCTTTCCTCATTTTCTCTCGGAGTACCTGGCCCCCGCCTTTGTCTTCTTTGCTTGCCTCTCATTTCCTGCTATCCACAGTTCCACCCACGGCCTCCCCGTTTTCCACGTCGTTGAGAGGATCTGATACTTCGGAGTAGTACTGCTGAAAAGCAACTTGTCGTCTCCATTTACACCAGACTGCTGCAAAATGTCTCCGACTAGTTGTTTCGTTATATCCTGAGATAGCCCCCAATCCCCTACCATTGTAGCACTCATAGCTATTAATTCAGCTTCGATATTAGGGATGCCGATTCCTCCGTCTTTTAGTTTCTGCTCTGCCTGCTCCTTCGTAATCCACCCCGGCACCGAGCCAGAGGGTTCGGTAAAAACCGCATTCCGCACAAAATTCCGCAAACACCGGTCCGCTTTCGCCACTAAGTCCACAGTCGGCCACGCATGGCGAGCAATATATAATAGTTTTGGGACTATTATTGCTGCAGCAATTAAAGACCGCTGGGCCACTGTGTTCGTTTTCACTTCTGCCAACGCTAGTCTTACTTTCAAGGCACTCATGGCTTTGGTCCACGCATTGACAGTAGTGTCACCTACGTCCGCTGTGTGCCCTAGGTACCGCACTTCATCCACTTCCGTAACCTCATCTTCAGCGCCATTGTGCAGGTCAACTTCCTGCTTGCTGCGCACGGGTCCACATCCCAAAGGTATCGCCACACTTTTTTTTAACATTAAGCATCAGTCCCGAAACGGCCGAGAAACGCCGCACCGCTGCAATAGCTGCCTTCTGCATTTGCTGACTAGCAATGTAAATAGCTGAATCGTCCGCATACCCAACTATGCGAAGCTCCATTTCTTCCGAATTTGCCCGCATGCGTATACCCTCCATGCCCGCGGCTCGTTCGACTTCATCATAAAGTAAATCTACTGCCAGAATGAAAAGCAGTGGGGCGAGAGGACACCCCTGCCGAATTCCTCGCGTAACTTTGATTGGTTTGGAAAGTGAGCCGTTGGCTTTAAATCGTACAGTCGTGTCTGAGTGCAGGAACTTGACTAACTTACGAAAATGAGGCGGAAAGCCTTTCCTCTCCAACACTTCCATCAAAAAGTCTCGGTCCAGGGAATCGTAAGCTTTCGCGAAGTCAAGCAATAGAACCTGTGCTGATCCGTACTGCTCACTTAGCTGCTGACAGACAATCTTGGCTGCTTCAAAATAATCAATGGCTTCGTGAATCGTCCTATTCAATATGAATCCGTATTGTGTGGGGTGTACTAATTGAGAGATGTGTCGTCTCACCCTCCATGTCAATATCCTAGTCAGTAGTTTGTAATCCGTGTTGAGTAGTGCAATCGGTCTGTAGTTGTAAGGATTAGTCGAGTCCCCACCTTTACGTATGCTGAATATGTGCGCTTCCAAAAAAGATCTTGGTGACGACCCGTGGACAATACAGTTGTTGTATAGTTTAGTCAAGATAGGCACTATGTCGTCCAGGTGGTCCTTGTACAATTCATTAGGTAATTCATCAGGACCGCACGTCTTGCCATTTTTGCATGCAGCAACTGCTGCATGCACTTCTTCTTCAGAGATTGGATCGTCTAAGTCCGTAAGATCCACCTTGTTTCATTTGCGGGACATTTTCTCCGCATAAGCCGCTGCCGTATCGCCTTCTTCGGTTTCTCCGTTGAATATGGGCTCCCAGGATTCTGCCAGTAGATTGGCTTTGTCGTGCGGAGCAGTCCTAGAACCTTGAATCGCACTTTTAAGATCCGTAATTGTGTTATCGCCAAACTTTGTGCATATCCGTCTGAAGAAATGACGTGTACTGGCCTTGGAATCCCAAGCTGATTTGGCAATAAGAGTTCTGCGTTTATAGGTTCTCCGCAACAGTTGCACCTCATGAAGTTGTTGTAATAGTTGTGTTCTCCTTTCGGAACCTAACTGTTCTGCATAACCCTTGTTCAACTTGCGCTTGATTCGACGCACTTGTTGTCTGAGGCCTGCCGTTGTACGTTTCCTCGCCATTTTATTTAATTCAAGCATCTCCTTCTTGATCTGGAGCTTGAAAAAATCCCATTCACCAGCCATTTGTTCAGGCTGCAGAGCGGATATCACCTGCAACAGTTTTTTTAGTCGATTCGATATCATACTTTTGGTTGCTGCTGCCACGTAAACTGGCGGCGGATACAGTTTGGGAGACTTTTTGACTCGAATTCGCCCCTCTGGTGAGTGAATTTCCATAAGAACTGCTCTATGATCTCCTTTACACGGCGACTCTTCTGTTACCACACCACGCACTAAAGATTTGGCTTTTGCTGTCATGTACCACCGATCTAAACGAGATGTACCAATGGCTCCCGTCTCGGCAGTATGTCTGTGTGTATGGTGCTCGTTGGCGTATTGTCGGATATTGTCCTTATTAAGTTCACTTGGCATATTGTAAAAACCTGCACCCATCAAGCCCCACTTATCCACCAATGCCGTCAATTCTCTTCCACCAATATCGTGTTTCCTCGTTCCTCCGATCCTGTCAAGTTGCCGATTTTCCACACAATTGAAATCCCCTCCACATAGAACCACTAATTCCTCAGGGAATTGTATCGCATGTAAGACCAAGTTATATATAGCTACAGTTCGTCCCGCAATGGCCTCGCAACGCTACATCTCGACCCCACTTACAGTCGCCACAGATGCAGAGTCGTCTGAGGAAGGCGGGTGTGCAGTGGAGAGCGGGAGTCAATATCACGTGTGTAAGACGGAGGAAGGCGAGGGCCCTGTCATGCGTCAAAACCGCAGAAAGTGGTGGTGAAAGCGAGTCAACATCAGATGAGGGTTGGTAATCTACAACTAAATCGACAAGACCGAGTGGCGCGAGCAATAGCGCGTCGCAACGACGAGTCCCCGACAGTAGAACAAACCATACAACTTATTGCTGAGCTGGAGACGGAACAACAGCTTCGGCGAGCTCAGCAAGCAGGAGAGGCGAGGGTATCGTGGATGAACGGCGACGCAGTTTCTACTAAGAAACCCCTACCGGGAGAAGCAGCAAAAGCACGAGTAAGCTTGATTCAACAGGTTGGCGGAGTGTCTACGACCGAAAACCGATTGCAAGCTGATGACGGACTACCAACGGCGCGTATGACTGTGGAAGGTGACATGCGTGATGTAAAACTAGACAGTGGCGACGGTATTCGATAGCTGGCAATGACTGGATGGGAAGAAGGGAGCGTGTACGAGGAGAGCCACCGGTGGAGTATCTAGAAGACATAGGTGGATTCTTACTAGAAGTGCTGGGAGTGTGGGCGTTCTCTATGATCAACGCATTTGGCCAACGTGCGGAAGTACGGGTGTGCATTATTGAAGGATGCACTGACGAGTTTCTGATAGGAGTTGATTTCTTGAGAACCCACAAAGCCAACATGGATTTTGAGCGGAACGAGGTGCGCTATTATGAACAAGGACGGCTCGTGATCATACCGTTCCGCACAGATGGGGTGACTAGTACTGTTAAAGTTGCTGCAGTGAGACTAGCCAAACATGAACGACTTAACCAACGTGCAGTAACGCCGACGGGGAACAGGGCGTCTTCTTACCCACGAGAAACTGCGGGGCAGTGATGTTTGCGCCAACCGTGACCACAATCAGAAATGGTAAAGTGACCATTAATGGACGATGGGAGCGCACGAAATTGCCGATGAAGAAAGAGTTGGAGACGTGGCTACCGCTTGATGCTGACATGGAAGTGTTGGAGTTGACGGGAGCGTTAAGTGACGCCAAATTGAAACGATGATTTGATGAATTAGGAGAAAATGGAACTCCTTTGGATAATGAACAGGAGGTCAATATTCAGAGTAACGATGAGACCACTCGGGAACTGGTGATCAAGTTACTACGAGCCTATCACGTAGTCAGCAGCAGTAAGGATGACTGTCCGCCCATCACCAAGTTGCCGGTACAGCATCATATCGACACCCGAACGTCAGCGTCTATTATGATGAAACCACGTCGACATGCCCGGAGCGAAGATGCAGTTGTTGATGATAATGTGACGAGCAAGTTAAACGCTGGTGTTATCGAAGAAGGGGATGGAGCCTGGGGATTTCCCGTTGTTATGGTACACAAGAAAGATGGGTAAAGTACGATTCTGCGTGGATTATAGGGCTCTCAACAGTGTTACGAAAAAATATGTGTATCCTCTCCCTCGTATCGATGAGACACTAGACACCTTAGGTGGATCGCAGCTGTTCACATCGCTTCGTTGGGTTTGCGGGCGGGTTACTGGCAGATCGGAGTGGCTCCGGAGGATAGGGACAAGACCGCCTTCCTTACCAAAAGGGGACTGTACAGATTTGTAAGGATGCCGTTCGGATTAATGACCGCTCCATCCACTTTCAGCGGATGATGAACGGGGTGTTGCAAGGTCTGACTTGGACTACCTGTCTGGTGTACCTCGACGACATTATAGTCTTCACGCGGGGAAGTGTGCAAGACCACCTCGTGCAGTTAGCTACAGTATTGGAAAGATTGTCAGTGGCAGGCTTGACTTTAAAACTAAAGAAGTGCGTATTTGCTGCTACATCTATGGAGTACCTAGGGCATGAATTGAGTATAGAAGGAGTACGACCGGTAGATCGACTTATTACTGCCGTCGCAGATTTTCCACGACCCCAGAACTCAGTAGAATGAAACGCTTTGTACATCTGGCCCGTTATTAGCGCAATTTTATTCGGGCGTTAGGGTCTATAATGGCTCTACTAACTACACTATTAAAAGAAGGACTGTGGGTGGCAATGGACCGAGGCGCAGGAATTCGCCTTCGAATGGATAAAAGCAATTCTACCGACCACACGACAGCCAAGCATTCTAGCTCGGTGATGGAATAGTACGCTTCCGCCCGATTATTCACTTTGCTGGCGTACGATATTGGTTGCCTAGATCCTGCATTAAGCACGCGCCCAATCCTATCGCACTCGCGTCCGTAACCAATCTAAACGGTAATCGAAAGTCTGGGTATGCCAAGAAAGCTCTTTCGTCCCTATCTGTACGGACGAACCTTTGAAATCATCACGGACCATGCAGCTCTAAAATGATTGATGACACGTCCAAATTTAGCCGGACAAATACACCGGTGGTCGCTCACGTTGTAGGAATATGAGTTCCAAATCTGCTATCGACCCGGAAGTACGAACGTAGTGGCTGATGCACTGTCAAGGGCACTGGTCAACGTGCTAGCTGTAGTGGGTTCGAGACAGCGACGGAATGCTCAGAACCCAGAATAGTCCCACATAGCGGGGTCAACCACAGAGACTAATGAGTTGCCTGCAACAACGGAAGTGCGAACAGCAGAAGAGTATGCAAAGCAAAGAATAGTCAACCATCAGCTTTCGTTATTTCAGAAGAAAACACCCTAGCCTCGCGAGGAATCCAGAGCCAGTACTAGTCAGAAACTGGGAACGGGAAGCAGCGCAGCAGAATCCGTCATCTGTGGCAGATGCTGGACGCCGGGTGTCGTGGGCAGAGCCACTTTGTAATCAGCGGTGGGCAAAATTGCACAAAAAATTGAGTGAAACAATCTCTGCAGTTACAATCCACAATTGTCAATATGTTGCAATCCTCAATCCTACTGTACTCCATGCCCGACCATCCACACTGAATCGTCAAACAGCGCGCAGACCATTTCCTTCGACCAGAATGCGCGATTGGCTCGCAGTACAGAAGGAGCCTAAGCGTGTTGGCGTCATCCCCTGATGGAGCGGGCTCTACAGCGACTTCGACTGGAAAAAAATGGCCGTCGCACATGTCGGAGGTGGGTGGTATGAATGAGATATCAATATAACGTAGCGTCATGGTCTCAACTCTACGTTTCTTAAGTATTGCCTCGTCAGCAAATGGTGAGTACATGTAGAGCCGTGAATCTTCTTCCTCACAGAAATTCAACGGAAGGAAAGAAGAGATAATTCAATCCATCCACCCATAACGGTAGACGCCAATGGCCTTACGACAAGATCCAGTTACGTAGGAAGCATAGATCCGTCCTTCGCCATGCCACTTATGAACTTCTCGACGTAGTTCGAGTGAGCTTTGTTGTCGTTTCCGAGATGGCTAATGAGTTTTTGGTAGCCTGACCGGCGTGGCTGGTGGTAGTGCTTTCCGCACAGACACCAGTAGATTTCAGCGTATGGGACGTCGACCTCAAAGTAGTGGGAACAGATCTCGCGGTTTTGCTCTGTCGCATGGTGTTGGAGAGCCTTACATGTGTATATAACACTGCTTTTCTTGCAGCAAATGCGGATGTGTGATCTCTCGTGAAGGCAAGAACGTCGGCCACTCACAACCCGTTTCTCTGTACAAAACCCTATACTAATTATCAATTGATAGATTGATTGCGCTCACCAACAAACCAGGATTGCGTCCTCGCGAGTGGCAATACAATCTATTATATTATGGAGTGCCCACCGCTGATAATAAGTCCTCGAGCGATCTGTCAAACCAACGCCGCAATGAAAACAGCTCTGGAATCACCCGTCCCCGGAAAGAACAGGCGGGCGAGCAGCATAACCCGTACCCCACGCCCCAAGTAACAGACGATGAAATTATTAGGGCTCAACAACGCAGTAACGCAGTCGATGGGCACAACGAGTCTCAAAAGAGAGACAACATCTAGGCAAACGAGTGGAAATTCGCTATGGTTTGATCGTCATTGAGACTAAACAAGGATGGCGTGTGATACTACCACCCGCTCTCTGGCTGGCAATATTCAAATTATTGCATGGACCCATCTGGGCGGGTCATCTGCGAGGACCCCACATGTATGGTCGGGTAGCCCAGCTGTATTGGTGGCCGGGACTACAAAGGGAAGGAAATAATTAGATACGAGGCTGCCAAGAGTGTGCCAGTTGGAAAGCTCGTCCGAGGGAGGTAATTCCGCCACTTCGAAGCCTGAGCGGAGGGGATGTGGGAGATAGGTGGTCGCTAGATATGGCCGGGTCGTTTTCAGTAGTCGGAGGTGGAGAACGCTTTGTGATCGCAGCCGTCGAGTATGTAACTCGGTATGTTGTGGCAAAACGTGTTAGTGAACACAAAGCGGAAATTATTGCGGCTTTTCTCATGAATGAAGTGGTGTTACGGTTTGGAGTCTTTCGTGAGCTGATTACTGACGGCGCACCTGAATTAACCGGAAAAGTGATTGAACAATTAGAGAAGTTATTACAATCACGACAAACCAACCCTGTACCGTACCGTCCCCAGATGATTGGTTTGATGGAGAGATTCCATCGCTCATGTAAAGACTGCGTAAGTGCTTTTATGACGATGACAACAAAAAGATTGGAGTATGTGGTGTAGTGCGCCGTGTACGCGTACAACTCGGGAAAACATTCGACGGTAGCACTTACCCCTAATGAGCTAATGATGGGACGTCGGTTGCGTACGCCGAATGAGTTGCTGCGGGAAACATCGAGAAGCGAAGTTGGAGAGCTACTGCCCTATCAACCAACGTTTTTGTTGGACGCTTTGGAACGAAGTCTTCAATATGCGGAACAAGCACGACTCAAAGAACAAGCTCGACAAAGACGTTACTACGATCGAAAAGTGAAGAAAACCCGAGAGTTTGTAGCTGGTGACCGAGTCCGGGTCTATAATCCCCCCTGAGGACCAGATGCTACCAAGTTTGTTCACGTATGGATGGGGCCGAGGCGGATAATAGGACCAGCCGTATATGACAATTATGTGCTACAACGAGAGATAAGATGGAAACCCCGGAGCCAATTATAGCACATGTGTCGTTTATCGTGAGTTATTATGAACTGACTTCATTGTTGGAAAAGGTGGTCGCCGACATCGAGCGGGAGTGCGAATTGACGGAACAGGATAAAATTGCTAACCGCCGAGATGTCGAGACGCCAGCAGCGTCTGTACGCGCAGCGACGGGAGAACGTATTGCAACTACAGCGAGCCGAAAATAAATCGAAAGGCAATGGCAAGTGAGGTCCGAGTTGACCAGTCGAGTTGCGTCCTGGTGGAACTTCGACGGAAGCGACGACGAAACCGGGCAGGCCAGCACCCTATGTACTACGAACTCAAGCCTACAGAACGAGGACAATGGGAAAACGGAGGACGAGAAACGCGGTGGGTCGACAGCGGATAATTTGATCGCCTATATGCCGACGAGAGGATCGTGGAAGAACCTCCAAGTGCGGAAGTCGTGTAACAGTTCGGCCGGCAGCAGTCAGATGTCTTTGAGCGCAGTTCAGGGTGAGCTGAATGCATCTCACGACGATGACCAGACAGTGACAGAAATCGGCGACCAGTGGGACAAGATCAGTAGTCAAGAGTAGGTGCCAGACTTCAATGACGGCCGACGAAGTTCTTCACCAGTAAGATCGACCTACGAAAGGACACTTCAAGGCGAAAAGATCGGCTGGATAGAAGATCGAGAAGGGCAGTTTGAAATTTGCCTCTGAGAGCTCATGCAGGATGAGTTTTGACGAGCGAGATCGTCGCCGGACGCAGATGACGGAAACTGGACCAGTGAGAAAGTGCAGAAGGACAGGGAGCAGATCTCGAGTCTACCAGAGGTCGCGTGCGCGTGAAAGTGTCAAAGTGACACCGGAACCGGTGATTCGTAGGCGTTGCTGGACGCACAAGATACCATACTGGCGAAGTGAAGAACGGTCGACGTTAGTTGATCTTTAGATTGGAACGGAAATAAAGTAGGTTGTGCTGTCTAAAAGGCACACACCTGCGCAGTAACATAAGTTGTTACTGACGGCCTATCGGACTTTGGCTGCGTAGCACTAGTCGACCAACGACAGGGACGACGAGTATTACGGCGACTCGTTACAGTATCATCTGAGAGTATATATCTCAAAACATTGCTGGCAGCAAGTATATTTTTCAAGAATAATATCCATCGCACGGTTGCGCCAACCGTGCCAGCAATTTCGACAGACATATAGGTAATACTTCGAAGTATACTCGTCCGGATTTATAAATATAGATAATAAAACTTGAACAGCAATGAAGGTTTATATAGTGACTGGTACTACCAGTATTTCTGAAGTGCAAGGCAATTATCCATTACGGTACTTCGAATTCATTTTGAGGAACCAGTAAAATGTTTAGGTTATCACAAGTGCAAAGAAAAAAGGACGACAAACCAAAAATAAATACATGTACTCTTACCGGTAGTTTCTTACCAGTTCGAGACAGAGGGACAAAAAGGTAGACTTACTTTTCTTAACCTTTATCCCCCAGGTCAAAAGCCTACCAGTAGCAAGATCAAAGCCTACTAGTAGGCTTCTG
>JAIKVB010001155.1:0-15091 GCA_024679045.1 Phytophthora brassicae
GCAACGGAAAGGTAAAGGAAACCCCCCAAGGAAACCCCCACGCCGATCGGCATCAAGGACCGAGCAGGCGTGCAACAGGCCGACAAGTGACGTATATCCGCGTGTCAGCCGCCAACCCCCCAATCCACCATTACGAAATTGAGTGGTCGACTGGACTGGTTAGATCGTCCATGCCGCCCAACCAGTCCTCTCGTGAATACATCCACGTTATTATCGGACAACCATACAAGTTTGATGTCTTTTTGTGTCAAACGTTTGAGGCGGCAGTTGAAGATAACGTAAACGTATCGTCTAGCGACCCAGACGAAGACAACGGCTTGCCTCTTCGTTGAAAATTTTGGGGAAAAAACCTCGATCATTTCGGGACGCGATATACGTTTTTCGTACCGTACTATAGTTATGACACCTTCCACCATAACATTGCGGTGCCACATACGTACACTGTCCGATCCTTACAATGTTGTACCGCGGCTACTGATAACATTGTTTGGCTTTCTATCAGTACAGCACAGCGATTACATCTGTCAAATATTTCTTCCTGATGTATCCAACATTGGTTATTCAACCTACAATTTTCTACAAAAACCAGAATAAAGGATACACCACTATTGATGCAGGCGATTGGTTCCGATAGACCGCGTCGTTGAACCACCAAAATCAAATGGGAAACTCGTACGAGTAATTTGGGCATTGGCACACCCGCAGATTATGAAGATTTAAGATGATGCGACATGTTTTTGAGTAGATTCAATAAGCATTTTGTTGTGGACCCACAGAGAACGTGAGCATCGATTCGTGGTCTTTGACTTGGCCCTTTGATAGGATAACGAGCAAAGACAAAAGCTAGCTGCTGAAAATATTCTCTGTGTAGACTTTTGTATGAGTGCGTGATAGGGCCGTGAAGGTAAATACACGCATGACTGTTTAGCTCACAAGACAAAAAATCATTCGAAAGCCGAAAAAAAAGCACGGAGCCAAAAGCAATTGTAGACGGCGAGTGACATTTTAAATTTGGAGCTGGTTGAAGGCATGGCCCGTCAAAGGGAAAACTGTATAATCGCACATTGGTGAAGGACGGCTATTGTACTCCGTCTTGTCGACGACTATATAGGTAGCTACAGGTAGCGGTCGCAAATTTGTTGCAGACAGTGCATTTGCGTCAGTCAAGACGCTGATGCGGCTATAGAGCAACTGGGCTGTATTTCATCGGTATAGTGAAAACAGCCTTAGTTGAGTACCCTATGGCACATCTTTTAAATTGGACCCCGTCATCTACACCCCGAGGTGATTTTAAAATCCCCCAGAGTACTACTGAAGTAGGTGACGAACGTTTTATCTCTTAGCTGGAGATGATAAAGCCACAAGTAGTCTGTTCGACGTTGTCTAATATCTGAGCCTTGGTCAACGTCCAAAGATGACACAGTCTTCCACGAGCGACCCTGAGCAACAACAGTTCCGCCATCTGCACGTTCATCAGCATCGTTTACTGTAAGAGGCAAGCCGTTGTCTTCGTCTGGGTCGCTAGACGATACGTTTACGTTATCTTCAACTGCCACCTCAAACGTTTGACACGAAGAGACATCAAACTTGTATGGTTGTCCGATAATAACGTGGATGTATTCACGAGAGGACTGGTTGGGCGGCATGGACGATCTAACCAGTCCAGTCGACCACTCAATTTCGTAAGTGTAATGACGGCCATTCTTAAACACTTTACGGACGACACGTGTATTCCCCATGTATTGTTGTTTTTTTCACATACGCCAACCATTTCGACCAGTTTTGTCATGATCGGAATCTCTGCATGGGTCTATAACACTATTTTAGCTAATGTGTTTCTCGCGATCTTAGAAGCTATTTTTAAAAGTGAGGCCACCGGTAGCTTTGCGGTAGGTACGAGTAGACTCATTGGAGAATAAAAGTACCTTTGTTTAAGCCCCGCAGTGAACGGTTTAAGGGACGAAGTAGAACTTTGGTACCTAGTGCTGGCGTGCTTGAATACATCTCAAAAACCCGCAGCTTAGTGTACTATTTGTATGCATTCGTTCGTTAGTCATTTAACTAGGTTTCACCAAATGCCAGGACTAAGGAGAGCATTTTCTCACACAACTCCCGCAATCCCAAATTTGATGTGTGGGCGAAAAGTCTTCCTTGCTTCTTCACTTGTGGACACTAGTTATTTGATTGTGCTGGGCACAGGTCCTTAAAGTACACTAGCTGTAAGGTTATAAGCTAATCAAATTCGTTGAAGAGAAAGGAAAATGCTAAGGACATGATAATCTACTGCGAGACGCTGGAGCTGCATCTACAGCACTACAACCGTCAAACCCGACACCAGCCCAAACGTGGCTTCCATACGGTGTCGGATACATTCAAGGAGTTGGGTATACTGGAATTTTTGGATGTCCACCGTATACCTGCTGCCGTGCATGGGGGTTGGGGGAAAATCAGTGAAGTCGCAAGTGGACTTACCTTCGAGGGACTCGCAAATGCACGCCGTGGACGTGAGTCTTGGAGTGGTGTGGTGAGTTAAAACTATAGGCGGTTGTGTTTGTTTGCAGCGGATTCGGAAATAAGTCCAGATCGGCGAGCTACCGCAGTCAGACACTCGTCGGCGCCTCTAAAAAAGCCCATTCCACGTTACCGTGAAAACCCACATTTACATTCACTCTTCCACCACATAATTATAAGACACTTGGGTTTGTAAAATATTCTCTTTACTGTGCTTTGTGATGAGACATTGCGACTCTGCTGCCGACTGGCTGACGGTACGGTTCCATTAATGTTGAGCGAGATGACAGAAAGAAATTTCCGCAGTACCATCAACTTAAAAATACGGGGAGCTGTTCACTCATAACCGTATTCCTAGTATTAATCCTTGTGTGACAACCACAACTCGTCTATCAGACCTATCAGGATACATGTTATTTATTAAATATCTTCTCATGTATAAATGCGCATAATACCCAAACTGAGACACCTTCCGATTCTAAGGTTTTATTCTTCGGTATCTGTTGATAAAAGTCATTACTGCACTTTTTATTACAACAGCACGAAATGCACAATAAAGGCGATTGAGGCATAATAAAATACATTAAGATTTCTCATATTCGAGGTCGATTATGTATGCTTTCACACCAGGCTTTCATTATTGCCCTTCGAGAATCAACAAGGGGACACCACAGTTCAAGCGTGCGCCGGCCACATAGCAGGATATGGCTGCGCGGTAGCGTCACTAGTACTGCAAGACGAGGGTTGTGCTCGCCTGTAGAGGCGCGGGTGTGCCAGAGTGGTGCTGTTGAGTTGAAGTTGCTGTTTTGAAGGTAAATTCCCAAATTAGTAGATGAAAGCTACTTAAACTACTATATGTTGTCCTCTTATACCAAGCAACACTAGCTTAACTGTCCACCTTCCCGCCAGGCCTTCCGAATAATACATTGAAGTGAAAATCTAATTGCAATATTTGTACTGAATAATTATTTTTTTACGTTTGGAAGAAATATTTAAATTCACTGACGTTAAGATTAACCCCTTCAAAAGTTATTTTACCCTTTACTTTATTATTAATCCCTCCCCTCTCTCGTCCAGCTAATCATGTAGCAAACGAGCGCAAACTGACAGCCAACCACTGCAGGCGGACATCTCCTCACCAGAGTGGCATCATCCGTCTCAGTTACCAATTTACCAGGGCTGAACTACCTCCACCAACAAGCAAGTCTGCGACTTCTTTTTCAATTCCGTTCTCGACCATCAGGATGATCCGACGGCTTTCGTTCTCTGTTGGTGCACAAAACTCCGCAAACAAGACACGAAAACGGGCTACACTAACTTGATGAGTCACGGGCGAGCTCAACATCCGAACTACATCGTTGATATCACCAGTAGTGGGCTTGGCAGTGACACCGTCATTGGATTTGTCGACAAGAAGAGCCAGACGATCTTTCAGCTGTATCGACTGGATCGTCTCATGCAACCCACCCTTCAGCATTTCCGAAGATAAAAGTGGCTAAGTATGCTGTTCTTCCCTCTTTTCCACCGAGTCGGTCGAGAAGTACATGGGGATTCTGACGAAGCCCTCGAGAACGTCATTGATGAGATGCTCCCCAACAAGTTCGGTATCGTGTCGAATGGCAGCACCTTTCGCTCGGAGCACTATGTAGCCGCGCTCGTGACGTTCCTCTTTGATAGCAAGATGGAGAAGATTTATGCTCGCTATATCGGCTGTATTGCTTCTATAATTCGGGTGCCTTTCATCGGGTGCGCCAGCCAAAGGCTCAACTTGGCTGTACTGTACAAATGGAAAGCTACGAAACACTGTTGGAGAAGGTGCAGTCGCTATACACGACCTTAATGCGTTGTCCAGCCTACTGTGAGTTTTCAGTACCAATGTTTTATCGTCTACTTGCTTAAATATTGTTTTAACGTTTGGTAATTGTCTTCACATTTTAGGAATATAACCGATAAATCCAGAAATGGGTCGGGAAACTCAGTGATCGTTGACATTTAACATGGTCCAGCCCTACTTTGAGCTAAATGACGTAATTAACACGATGTAAGACGATATAGCTGTCCTCATGTCAACTCACCGCGAGGATAATCCGCTTATGAGCCTTCTTGAAGAGTTGAAGGTGTTCGACCGATTTTTGAAGAATTGCTGCGCGAGCAGCCATGTGAGTGTGTTCAGATTGCGGTGATTTCACCTACTTTTAACATGTGCGAGCGTATGTTTAGTCAGGTCAAGCATGTGCTTGGCAGGACCTGCTTCCGATTAACGTCGATATGATTTGTTTCTTAAGGTGAATCGCCGTCTTTGGGGCGTAAAGACGGTGGCTGATGATGTTAAATCAGACATTTGACAGTGGGGGTAACTTCACTTATTAATATAGTAGTGAAATCCATATTGTCTATTGTCAACTGCTGCCCTACAATTACTGACTTCAATGGGTTTCTAAAATATGTATTTCGAAGGATCTTCTTCCCGCCAATAGGATGACAGTGCCTGCGGTTTCAAGTGAGCCGCTCTGCGGTTCTTCGCCACATTTGAACCGTGCAGACCCGTGCTCTTCAACAGGTACCCTGTCAATTTTGCGCAGAGGAAAATATGCAAATACAAAAGTTGAATTTGCTTAGTCTGTAGCGATTTTTAATATTAATAGGATGGGACATCTGCTTAAAATATGTCTCGGCTAAGGGTTGGAAATTCTCAGCTTTTGAAGGAGCACCACGTGCGTCGTACAGTGCGATGTAGGCATGTCAAAACTATGGCAATTGTGTCAGGACGCAGCACAGCAGTGGGTTAGTCTGAGGCGGTAGCAGCGTTGATTGTCGCTTCACACATCTCGTTGCTCAGTCCGCGCAGGGTGTCACCTCGCCTTTTCCAATCATGATTGTACTTCAACCACAGTTGAAGAATTCTACTCAGCTCAGCAGGTGTATGTCCCGGATTCAACGAAGGGTGTAATCCCTGAACACCACTCGAGTCGACGATCCAGTGTAAACGCTCCCAGAGAGCCACACAAATCCTCCTGAACTCAGGACGATCCCCACGACAACGTAGCCAACACTCAGCGATAATTTCAACAGGAGACGCCGACTTTGTTGAAACTGGATGATCCTGAACTCGGCGCAGTACAGTAGGTGATAGGAAGAAAGGATCATCAGGGAGTTTGGAACGAAGCCGCTGACACGGATGCTGAGGGGAGATCCGAAAAATCTTTCACACCCTCTTCTGAAGACGGCGTAGGGCGGACACATGCTCCCCCGTCGATCGTCTCCATCTGGATATCCACGATACAAGAATGAAGCAATTTCTTCCAACATCTCAGCGAACCAGTGTGAAAGAACGGAGTATCACGCCAAACCTTCATAGTCTTGAACAAGCGAGAATCCCTGGAAAGCTGCGCCGACCCTCTCACGCAAGTCAGCTATCGGGAGGGCTAACACTTCTGGTTATCTAGCCGAGATGGTTGGGGGTGGAGCCGAGTCGACCCGGGTACTTTTCTTCGCTGACTTCACGACTTTTGTCGAATTATCAGCCGAGGATACCTTCCGCTTCTTCACGGAACTGCTATTAACCTTCTTGGCAGGAGCTTTGCCAGAAGTCTTGGTAGAAACCTTGGCCACAACCTTCGCTGACTTTGCCGAGCTCGGCGATTTTCCTGGAGTTTGGACCGCTGATTTCGGCGACGAAATTGGCTTCTTGGAACTGACCTTGGACTTCTTGGACGACGACTTGGGAGAAGATTGACGAGGTCGCTTGCCTGCAACTCCGGTGACAGAAGGAACCGGAAACGATGAAGCTGAGAGATCCAAGATGGATACAGTCGGCTTTTCGGGCGAGTCAGACGAAACTTCTTCGTCATCCGAGCAGAATACCGCCCGCATAGCACTGACAGACCGACGAGAAGTCATGGGCGCGTCATCCGACGAGTCCGATGAAGAAAGATACCCAGTGACGGAGTGACTCGGCGAACTCACTTTAATTGGAGACAGCCGAGTAGACGACGGAGCGGAAGTGGACTCCCCCAGCGCATCCGCGTCAGTGGAAGCCAAATTCTCCAACACAACGCGATTGATGGCCCTCGCATCCAGAGACGCTGCCTGAGAGGATCGACGGAGTGGGGATGGCTGCGATGCAGGCTTCTTCTTCGTACGAGACGCAGACTGGGACTTCGACTGAGCTGGAGGCTTGGAGCTCGCGGTAGACGAAGATCGGAGACTCCGCGAGTGAGCTGAGATTGGTTTGGAGGACGGCGCGTACTAAGTCACTGTACTAGGTGGAATCTAAATGGCAACCGCGGAACTCGACTGGATAGCCGAAATCGTGAGTCCAGAGTTAAGCGGAGTGGTTCTTGCGGGATCTATCGAAGCTAACACGGTAGCAGCTTGAGTGGACTAGCCGATAGGAGGAACCTCAGATATCTGAGTTACCTCCGGAACCTGAAGAGTAAGGCAGGTGACCGGAACCGGGCGGTCTCGGTGAAATTGTGAACCAGGAACACCCGCAAATGGGTCGGGAAGTTGGTTAACAGCAGGACTGGAAATTAGCGGCGCCGAGCTCACTGTTGCAGGAGAAGTCGTGCTCCGTGAATCAGCGTGTCGAAACGAGATCACCCCAACTGAATTAGCCGACTCCTCGGAACTAAGTGTCGAAACGAGGTCACCCCAACTGAATTAGCCGACTCCTCAGAACTAAGAAGAGCAGACGTATTGATGTTCAGAGTAATTTGCTGGACTTCCCCGTCACGGGCCTGGCAAGTTCTGGTCAACGAGCTTCCAGTAGCCGACATAACACTGCGTTCAAACAAAGATCACGCGGAGATAACCCAGGAGCATCTATCCCTGAGGCAGCAGCAAGTGCTAACGCCGAGTCAGTTAAAGGAACAGGACCTCCAGCGTACCGCAGCTGATTCTTCAGTGTCTGGATCTGAAGTCACTGAGATTGGATGGTCTGGTTGGCGAGCTTCAGGGCTCGAGTCTCCCCCCCACCTGAAATTACCGCAATCGAACTGCTCACGCTTTAGTCAAGATGGCCACCTCCACTGGTGTACCAATGCAGTTGACGCTACCAACGTCCGTTGAACGCAGATCGCAGTGGGCGACCGTCTTTTCGCTGATTGGCGCAGACGTGGATCATTGGCTGGGTGTATCACTAGGCCTAACTGATGATGGAGGGGCTCACGGCACGGTGTAACCCTTGGGGAGGCAGGAGTCCGGGCGTACAAGGCGCCGAATTTCCTGTCGATTCACTATTGGCATTACTGGCCATAGTGAAGCTGGGCGTTAGACAGCACTAGATAATCTACAAGATGTTAATGTACCTCACTTTCAACCACCTGAAATTATCTGAGCTGCCTCTTGAATTTGCTGGAAATAAGTGGAGGCTACTCCTTGAAGAGAGGTGTAAGCTGCTGCTCGTTCAACCAGTGTCTCAGTGAGCCTTTCCCCTTCTTGGTTCCGAGCATCCAGCTGGCGGCGGAGATCATCAATGAACAATTGAGAGGAATCCACCGGTGGTTCACATTCTGAGTCGCCACACGTAGCTGATACTCAAGTTGGACGACCGTCTTCCGATACGAAGCTAGAATGGAGGCGTTGTTGTGAGCCTTCTTCTGCCAAAGGTCACGTTCGTGAATCACGGTTGACAGAGTGTGCTGCAACCCTGCTGACTCAGCTAGCCCAGCATCCATCCGCCGAGATATCACTGCATTTTCTCGACTCAGCTCGACAGAATTCACCCGAGCAAGAGCTATGTCTTGGGAAGAACTCAGCGAAGATGACAACGAATCCTTCAAAACCTTGAACATCTCGGCGGAAGACTTAGCAGCCAAACGATCTTGATGTTAAACAGACTCAGATAAAGGCGGAAGCTGAGACAAAGCGTACGCGATCAGCCGAGTCCGTTCCAGGTATTCGGTGGCGCGGGGTTCCTCTTGAGACTACAGATGACTTAATAGCTCAGTCATAGAGCTCGACGAAGTAGCCAGAGACCCAGTGGGTGTGCTCGTCGTGAGAGAGATCGGGGCTGAATTTGGGACTCCAGGCAAGAAGCTCACTTGGACCAACACCTCCGTGGGAGTACGAGAAGGAAGATGACGAACTCCCGCCTTGATCAAGTCATCTTCCTGGAAACCGGTTGGAGGCGGCGTACGAGTCGGACTTGGCCTCAGCGTAGACAGCGGCGAATATGTGTCGTTAAGGATCGGAGAAGAGCCCGGAGGCTTATATCATATTTGCTTGCGAGTCGGAGGTGATGAAGCAGAAGTAGAACTCAGATCAATTACGACTGGACTAGCCGGAGAAGACTCAGCGGGAGGATTTTCGGGATTCTGTCTAACTCGCCGAGGATGAGACGACTCAGCCGATGGTGGTTCTTCTCGGCGAGGCGTACGAAGAATTGAGCGAGGACTCGGCTGAGCCGGAACCAACTCACGAGGCGATCGAGCGCGAGGATCTGGAGGCTTGTTTGCGTTCTCCAAGAACTCATCCAAGTCATCGGGATGAGTGAGGGGTGTATTCGGGAAGCGAGGACCGACAGCCACGGTGATCACTGGAGCCAAGAGGGTGTCGTGACCAGGCACATATGCCATAATGACCTCCTACCAAGGCAAGAAACGAGTGAAGTCAGCTACAAGGCAATTGGTACAGAGTGAAACTATGAAAAACGCACCGAAATAACTGGAGTCACCACAGCTGACGTCGCAGCAGTGTCAGTTAACGATGAAGGTGGAGTGGACGACTCGTTTACTGGGGGTCGAAGTAGCCGCCTCAACTGTAGGAGCTGACTCGGTGTCGACGAGAGGAGCCGTCACAGGAGGAAGAACAGCCGCTGCAGTCTGAGCCGAATCGGACGTGGGACTTCCAACAGACTCGACGGTCACCGATGAATCTTGGGCTAGAGCAGCCGACGCAGTCGCGATAGCAGAGTCGAGCGGACGTGCATCCTTGCTCTCTTGTTCCAGAAGAGGCATATCGGAGACCAAGCTCTCGGCGCTAACATCAGCGGTCCCTGACATGAGAGATTGAGCAACTGGGAGAAGCAAGTACAAGATTAGAGTGGTGAACAGAGAGGTCGTCACACGTAACAACAAGGACTTACCAGCTTAAGTCTCGGGAGGCAACTCAGCTAAAGGAGGAAACTGTTGGAGATGAGAGCAAAATCGCTACTTGAAAGAAGACGTCCAGCCAGTTGGGTTATAACATTCACCAGCTCGGCTCATATCATAACCAGGGTAGTTATGGTGTAGTGCTCGTCAAAATTGTGTACCAATACCTGACCTGCAACAAATGGGTCAGATTATGGTACTTCGTCTAACACAAGCCGACAACTGTACTCCTGGAAGTCGAGGTCAGCTGACTAGAACTCAGCGGGTTCGGATCAAGTAAGAAGAACTCAGCGATTCAGAAGTCGGCTATACGATCCCAGCGGGATAGAGTCCACTCGGACTCGGCGGATTGAAGTCAGCTGGAATGGACTCAGCGGTTACAAACAAGTCGATTATACAGAGCGACGCAATGGGTAAAGGAAGTCAGCGGAAGCAGTAGGAGTTATAGATATAGGAAGTTGAAGGGGCGGTTGAGATCCGAAACCACTCCATTTCATTATATATTACTATAGGACATAGGAAACATTAGATAGAGCCTTTGTGGCCTTCGGATAAAAAGAATCAGAGCAGAATCTTCTAAGTCCAAGAAAAACGTACACTCTTCCGGTAAGTCCCTGCGTGGGCTGGATTATGTCTGCCGTTGATACTCGAAAGGCATAGCTTGTAGAGTATTAACTGGTAGCGCCAAGAAGATAAGTCGGCCCAGGGAAGGGTTTCTCGCTTTGTGCGCTTTCGCTTTGTGCGTCTCAACAAACCCCGTCCAACTCGGCGGGTCTGTACACCGGACAGCCCGGATATTGCTACTTCTAGCCGAGAAGCCTTTGCTCTCGGTGACCGTCCATCTTTTGGTGGAGGGCACAGGGTTAATTTATAGAAGACAGGAGGTAGCAAGCTCAGCTGACCTCCGAAGATTTGACTGGCTTGGTTGCCTGGTCTCAGCGCAAACGAGAACACCACTGTCCTGGAAGGGCCGAACCACTGGGGCTACTCAGCGCAGGCTACGACCGCCGACTTATCTCGGCGATTGTTGTGTGTGCTAACTAAGAATCCATAACTGACTAATTTCTGTGTACTACAATACCACACTGTCTTCATTATAACGTGAGGAGATCATTCTACTTTTTTAGCATCATGCTACAGATTTGGTTTGGCTTGGTCGTTTTCAGTGCTGACGCCTTCTTATCAGTGATAACGACAGATTGGTCAGTGCTTTAGACGGACCTAACCCTACAGTTTTGAATTTTCTCTTCGGTGTTGATAAACTATTTTTAAGTGTTAACATCATACACTTACTCTCATATTATATACGTGAAATCAACAACCCCTGTTTTCCTAGCATGTTAAACATGTTTCAGCCCATGAGTCCATCTATTTGTAATTTTTTTTTAAATGACGGTCTATTTTTTTATTACGTGCGTTTCAAGCCACACATTTCCGACACGTGTCTAACGCACCACGAGAGAAGCGCCGGTGGCTGTCCCTGTACGCCTCCCACCCCCGCCTCCGCTGTCCCCCCTCAGAGCTCCCCGTGACTCCTACCCCGCCCCCTCACCCAGTAAGCTTGCGCCTAGCTCACGCCGTTAACATCACTACTAATGTGACTTTGTTGTGTGGCTTTCTTGTGTGGCTTCAGGTGCCGATTGCTGGTACACGCCACGTGCGCTTGACTTCCCAAGAGGACTTGTACGTGTGTAATCGTGGCTCCATCTTGTACCAGCTCGTGTTGGATACTAACTGTTTCTTTGTCGTTCGTCTTGGCATAGTAATCTGCCGCCCGCGCAAAGGTTCCTCTCCGCGACAGCAATATTTGGGGCACACGCGCTGGTGATTCGTACGTACAAAGACGTGCTTCACGTTGTTACCGTAGAGGTTACTAAGTTCCAGTCTCGTATGTGTCTCTCTTCTAGACGCAGTTGTCGACTCCCTGTACTTTGTGGTGCGTGTATATCCGCTACGAGCATATGCTGCTCTTGGTGTTTCTCCATTAGACTAACATGTTTTGTCCATGTTTGCATCTATGATTTTGCCATGTCTGTTATATTTATTTCGTCATGCAGTGGAATGGCGCGCACTAAGAAGACTGCAGTAATTCTGAAACAGCGCCAGATACCAGTCAGTGATCGTGACAATAGCAGTGATGACGAAACATCGAAATTAGGTGGTAGTTTGAACGCAACTGCTTCCAGCGAGTTTGGAAACCTATCATGGATATTGGGTTGCCATACGCACATCGTGTGGATGGAGACGAGCATGCAGTTGACTCCCGCGCACACGAAGATCTGCGTGAAACCGATGATGAGGACTTACGCCTGAGTAGGAAACAGAGTGGCAATCCAAGTGATGACAACAGTGATAATCTAAGTGATAATCACAGTGATAATAACAGCAATGCTCGTGCATCAGCTCATTTTTCTAGCAGAGTACAAGTTTGGCGTGGATCCCGCCTATGCTAGAAAGTACGACATAGTGGACCAAGATCTGTACATTGTGCTGAAGTGTGACGGTCGCGAGCATCGCGTTGACAAGCTTACATGGATGTGCACATGCGAGTTCTCGTGTACCATGAAGCTGCCCTGCAGACATGGGATGCTGTTCCGTCGACACATCCTTCACACGCCACCATCCCATATTCATCAAGCCCCAATCGGTACACAACTCACTGCTTTGTCACGGGTGTATCCAGCAATTCTAACAATTATGCCATGTTTCTGCCATGATTTTGATATGATTCTGTACGTAGATGGCTACGCGTCGGTGCCTTAGAAGAAGACATTACTGTTCCTCTGCGTATTAGTAGCGAGCGTAACGAAGCTCGGCAGTGCCTTAGAAGAAGACATTACTGTTCCTCTGCGTATTAGTAGCGAGCGTAACGAAGCTCGGCGCAAGAGGCAGATAACAGAGCGCGATAAGTACAGGACTGCGCAGAATGTCATGAGTCGTATCTCGTCGGAGCTCGCAGATCTTCCAGACGCAAAGTTTGAGGCTGCTCTGCTAAATTTGGAGAATCTCGTCGGAGCTCGCAGATCTTCCAGACGCAAAGTTTGAGGCTGCTCTGCTAAATTTGGAGACATGGTGAGGGAAGCTTAGACGTTGCGAGTTGGAAATTGGTGAAAACGTTCCTACTGATGAAGAGATTCCTGCAACTGAGATCGCCCAATCCTCTAGTTCTGGCAAAGATGAAATAATATCCAGGTGCACGACAATACTAGTATATTGCATGCAAAAAAATCCAACAAAATCCGAAACTGAAACGCAATAAGCAGAAACAAAAGGAAGCCAATGTTCGCGGAAAAGTCGAAGTGAAACCATTCAATCCGAGAAGACGGGCTGGGCGACCACGAAAGGACCGAGCGGCGGAAGAAACACAGCAAAGACAACAGAGAAAAGAATACAACAAGGGCGTTAATCTGCGAAATGCAACGAGAGATGATGTGACCGAAGTGGGGCCCTTTATAAAGAATCAAGAACCGGCACTCGAGGTTTTGTCGTCGTTTTTGGCGACCTTCGAGGTTCGGCGATGCAAATACAAAATAGGATATCACGGTGTCGGAACATGTCCACACAGTGGAAAAAAATGCCTATCGACTTCTGAAAACACTGGTTCTGGAAGGACTCCACTTGATCGAGCGAACAGCGCCGTATGGAGACGTCGTGGACCTTAACTCCCAGCAAGATGCAACAATGGAGTGCTGGGTGCTTTCTATTAGGAGACGTCGTGGACCTTAACTCCCAGCAAGATGCAACAATGGAGTGCTGGGTGCTTTCTATTCAATATTGTGGTGATTTTTCACAGCGTCAATTGATGGTCATGCAATTTCTGTGGAGTCTGGTCAATATTTGCAAAGAAGGAATAGAATGCAGCTCCTGATTAACGAATAAATTGAAGAACGCTTCAAAAATGAGGGAGCAGCTGCACTGGCCAAGATAGTGCGGGAATCGTGGCCACATAAACATCTCACCGGGTTTGATGGCGGATATTTCATCTGGAGTGGACTCATTTGTACTGTGTTCGAGAAAATAATTGGTTTCATGACAACTTGATCGGATCTTTTGGGAAGGTTCTCGCAGTGAAGTACCATAACAATTACACAATATTCTTACCTCCTATGAGCACACCCGCACCCAACCTAGACATGCGTGTCCATCCGCAAACCTTGAATTTGGTAGCAGGATGTCAAGGAGATTTGATATTCATGCCGCTCAATGTAAACTGGAGCCACTGGACTTTTCTTCTCATCGACCGCCTGAGAGAGACGGTCTACTGCTATGACAGTTTGTATAAGCATGCGAACCGAAATTTGCTAATGGAATTGGCTGGAGAACTAATGAAGAAAAGTCTTCCACACGCGTACTATATTACTTCCATGCACAACCCAATCCAGAAGGACAACAATAACTGCGGGTTGTTCATCTGCTTGTACTTATGGCGCCGGTTGACAAGGGAGCGGGAAGCAGCTACTCGCAGAGATTTAAGCCACTGGACCCCAAGTCAACCTTAGGCTATTGACTGAAAGCACAAGTGGCTTAGTGGACTTAAGCCCTGATGGACTGGGTTCCGTACCCCTCATTACATTATGGGGGTTTTCGGCTAGTAGGGCCTCCTCCCACCCAACTATCACACTTAGTGCGATTGACAGGGTGGACCACACATATGGTGTGGTTTGCTCGTCCACTTTATTAGCCTGGTCTCCGGCCTCCGTAGAAAGTCCATCCACTCGGCGGATATCGATCCCGGTACCCCCCCCCCCCCCCCAATGTCAGAGTGATACCGCTCTCCCGCCAGGGTCGGTAGCGACTACTCGCAGAACAGACTGTAGCGTCGGCGGTGGCATATTCTGCGCACAATAGTGAGCTTTGCCGAGGAGAGCAAAAGCAAGACGAACGTCGAGTGAAGCGGAAACTCTTAATATATGTTTTAATGAATGTCCGTGCGGTGATTGCCATATTTGTTATGATTCCCATGATTGGCCACGGTTGTACATGAGTGTACGTGTTTTTTGCAAAGTGCACACGATGGCTACATTCCGATACGTAGTCATAATTAATGCGTTATGATGGTCCGACGTTTCATTTTTGGAATCAGCTTGACGTACTAGCAAAATGTTTTAACCATGTTATACATGGAAATATTAAATTACCGCTCCGTCATAAATCCGTAATTTACTCAGAGCGAACTCTGATGTTTTCTTGCGGGGCAACTTACAGATACTAGTGAAAATAGCTCAAAAAATGTATTGTTTGTTAATAAGCTTCAATGCAATACAATACATGTACATCATTGTACAAATTAATATTTGCATCATTTACTATTAATATCTGTGTTGGTTTTGTTGGGAACAAATAGTAACGCTGAAAAATATATTCTATAAGTTACATACCGGTATATAATTCGCAGTTCGTAAGAGCATCTCCACCGGTTGGTATCAACGATGGTTTTAACCTAAAAGTAGCGCCGTTAAAACTCGGCCAAGACTTATGGCTTCCAC
>JAIKVB010001156.1:0-15090 GCA_024679045.1 Phytophthora brassicae
AACACACAAAATACACATATTTTAATTAGAAACGCACCAATACCTCTAAAAATGTGAGCAGCACTAACCTGTCGTGTCCTGCAGGTACTTGAGAATCTTCTTGGGCTTTGAACCCGCCTTTACGAGCTCGTCTAAGAAATCGATGACAGCAGGATCAGTGACTCTCCGACTTGCAGGGTAATTGTCGTAAATTGCTCGACGTAGCTTGTGGTTATGGGTCCTGTTGTGAGTACTGACACAAATCCTCCAGGTAGTAGTAGTCGGGCAACGCGACACAGTCGCCGACAAATTTACACCGCAACCAGTGTTGCTGTTGTTGTGGCAGTCCGTGTTCCATCCCCCCGTGGAACGGTTCCCCACCCATGCGTGCAAAGTAGCTTCTTGTAGTAATCCCCAAAACCTTCTGGAATCAATTCTCGCTTGCTCCACTACTTCTTTGTTTTTATATTGTCGTTGCGGGATGTGGCTTTTGTGCAGGAGCGGATCCTATAAAGCTGCGCCGTGCGAGCCTCGTACTCCCTCAAACACGCAAAGAAGTCGTCCCAAGTGTCGTGCCACTTCGGGAACTTTGGTGCTGTATGAGATACTGGTTCTTCGCCACTATCCGATGAGTCGGATGGCAACGGTGGTGCACCGGATGCGGGGAATACTGGTTCTTCGCCACTATCCGATGAGTCGGATGGCAACGGTGGTGCACCGGATGCGGGGCCCGAGTCGACTCGTGTACTGGTACGCCACTCATCCCACCAGAGAATCTGGGTACGAACAGGAGGCCGAACAGAAGGCCTGGAGAGACAACCCGGTTCCACTTGTTGCGAACTTAGAAATCGGATTAGAGGGTGTTTTGCCGTTTCCGAGATTCTATAATGTTCGCAGTGGAAACACCACAAAGCGCAAAACACGTTAAGGGTACTGTGTACTTTGTACTTTGTACTATGCACTCTACATTTGCTTTATTTCAAGAAAATAATATTTTCTTCCGAAGATGAAATGCTACGCGATCTTGATGTCGCCGATATCGTGGTGGACGACGTTCTGATCTCCGTAAAAATCAGGCAGCTCGTCTAATGACTACGGCTTTTTGCCCACAACAGCGATAGTGATTGCTCTGTAGTGGCGCGGGAACGATCGTGTTATTTGACCAGCAGATGCAAATTTACTCTTAGCGTTGGTTGAGCGACATGGCAAGTTGAGGGCGTGGAGAATGGCTCTTCCGCTGGCGTCCAGCCGACAGTGTTCTTGACGCGCTCAGCGATCTCCGCGTGGTAAAGGTGGATTATTTATGCCTGCTTCGACTGGGTGCAAGGTTGCCACAAAGTGCCGGCAAGCCTCGGGTTTCCACTACACGGATTCCAACAATAAAGTGAGGTTTTCACTGCAAAGTTGTCCGATAAGTTCGCTTTCTCCTTAAATACGAATATTGGCTACAAGTGACTGCAGAGTGCAAGGTGCAAAGTGCTCTACTTTCTCCTTAAATACGAATATTGGCTACAAGTGACTGCAGAGTGCAAGGTGCAAAGTGCTCTAAAGTTTCCTATTAGGGAACTTAAGATTACTTAACACCGTTTCCACATAATATGAATTTCTTTGCACTTTTCAGAGGTGACCATCATATGAGGGACCTTTATTCAAAAGTACAATTACAATTTCTTTGCACTTTTCAGAGGTGACCATCATATGAGGGACCTTTATTCAAAAGTACAATTACTGATTAAGTCTCAAAAGCCACTGAATTATACTACGTTGTAGAGGGCCCGTTTGGCTACACTTTGGCGCTTTCAGATCCGAAAAAATCAAAATCTGAAAAAGTTGTGGATGTTGGCGCGAGACGCCTCTCAAATCGATAGTATCACTATGCAATATATGCTATCTTAAACTGCAGCGGCCTTGCCTTCGTCGTCTGCTACTTTCTTCGCTTTAATGCGTGCCGCTAAGTCGACGCTTCCTCTTTATTAGCGCAGTCTTCTCAACCATCTCCATTGTCAGCAACGCGTATAGCTCGTCGTCGATGAACTCTTTTGGTACGTAGGGCTTGATCTTGCTGTTCATGTCCACCATCTTTCGGGGTTGCGCTCTCTGTCTTCTGCGAATGGAATGCTCATCTGCGCCTTTTCCGCCCTTGCGCTCACCGTACAGGAAGTGGTGATGAATTTTGTCGTTGGCGAAATACACACCGAAGAACGAGACGCTCCACAGAGACAAAAAGTATCACCCAGAAGGGGTGTAGGGCGTGTGAGGAAGCGTAAGGTTTTGGGCATAATTCATAATGAACACTAGGTGCCCTTTTCCAGCTTATTCAACATCTTGCTTCTGTTCAACCCTGGTACATAGTGACACAGCCGAAGTTAGAAATTATTCGAATGTATCATTAACAAACCATCAAATGGTACATAGTGACACAGCCGAAGTTAGAAATTATTCGAATGTATCATTAACAAACCATCAACAATTCAAAACTATCACTAAATACCTCATCGCTTTGACGTCTTCTAGGTGCTGCCCGAACACCTCCGCGCTCCCCCCGTTGGGATACTCTGTCATCTGTAGTCGGTAGATGGCGCATTGGTCGCACACTTAGTCTCTGGGCAACCGAATACGGCTGGTGGGACAACGCTGCTTCAAAATGCGCTGGAATGAGCTTTCAGACGGCCGAACTGTGTCCAAGTAGTTGTCATCTAAGTACGTGACGTACTCTCCGCGCAAGCTCTCCCCCGTAAGACTAGACGGTAGCAATGTGTAGTCCTCGGCGCTATAATATCGTCGAGTGTAAGTCCCCTCCACTTTTTTCATCCGAACGCGAACTGTAACCACCTCGCCCAAAAGAGTCGACACCTCGACGAACCACGACACTAGGAGCTCTGCGTCGATTTCTCTGTGATTTTTGCTATTCCTTCCACAATTCCGCTTAATCGCGATGCCGTCATCGCGCACACTCTGTCGATAGTGGTGCAGCGTTCGATGACTAATGCTGTAAAGCATCTGAAACGCCTCCTTGCACACGGGCCCAACGTAGGTCACGAGGTACTGAAATCGCTCTCGTGGTTTCGTGATAGTTTTATCTGCGGCAACTCGCGAGTCCGTTCTTGCCTTCTTTGTGGCCCTTCCGGACCCTGCGGCGGCGGCGCACACCGCGATTGTCGTTAGCAGTGATGTCCGCTGCTCCTCTTTTGTAATTTCACGCAGCGAAAGACACCAGCTGGGTTAGTTGCACCAGCCTACCGACGAGGCACTGCTTCGTGCAGCACGTGAGACCCTCCAGTCGCTGCACCTCCTTTTCCAGAGGAACTGTAGTCCACACCAACCCATCCAAGCTGGACATGCTGCGTCCATTTGTGGAGCCGCTGCTCAGGTTACCGTCGTCCTCTACAACAGGAGCGGCTGTGGCCTCACCCCGGGATGCGCCAGTGTCTTCGTCGTTCTCGGAGCGGGAGTCTCCGAACAGCAGCCGGCTCATATCGCGGTCGTTCTCCATGCGTAAGTCGGCGTTTGGGAGGCGATTTGTACTTTTGCTATTTTCTCGAAACTTTCTAAACTACCTATTTCACCTCACCCAACTTTAAAGGCCTCTAGCAAAAAACCTAAAAAAAGCCGTAATGATACTTTTGAAAAAAGATGCTTCATATTATGATGGTCACCTCTGAAAAGTGCACAGAAATTCACGATATATTGCGGAAATGCTTTGACCCCTACCAAATTTACAAGGTACACCCAACTGTGTATGAGAAGTACTGTGGCAAAGTTGCAAGGTCTGTCGCTTTGTAGCAAGCTCACAATCTGAGCTACCACGAGCCGTCTAGAGATAGCTCTACGTGCTGTTTGAGCCAGTGGCCGCATGTTTTTTTCAATTTTTATCCCCAACCTCACACATCATACAATTTTATTGGTTGATAACCCGTTATTACTTATTGATCGTATTATCTTATAATAGCGCTGTTCCACATCATGCAACGATGTGGCTGCAATCGGAAGGCTTGTCGAGTAGCTATAGTCAACAAAACTAGTAGCGTCTACAATAGAACTACAGGAGATAATCACTGCTATAAAAATCTGCATAAAGCCTTTGATTACCAATATTGCCTTAAACCTTTCTTATTTTTTTTACCAGACGAACTTCATGCGAAACAATCTGCGATTTCCAATTCCTTCGACATCGCTCGTTCAAGTTCTTCACGAGCTCTCGGCCACCCAACCACGATACGGTCGCAGTAAGGTTTGGATAGTTCTTTATATGCATCGTGTGTCGTTTTTGCTTTCTGACAGCAGACGTTTTTTGTCAGGCCGAAACGTTCTATAAACATGATATAAATAGAATCCTATTCGAGAGGCTGCGGCCACCTTGGGCCGATTCAATCGAGTCGTCAAGTTTGCCGGGGTGTGGTGCATCGAAGACTGCAAACTGTTGCATAAATTATGGTTCGGTTTCAAGACATAATAAATAAAAGTGCTAGACATGTGGTGGTCGTTTGCTAAAAAAAAGCAAGAGCGTATTTAGTCTGAATTATATCTGCCCCACAAATTGGCTGTTTTGTGTGACCTTGATGTGCGGAAATGGTGTTAAGTATAAACGGTTTGTGGGAATGATTGGATCAGTGGACTGCGTGCACTGGTAATGAAAAACTGTGCAACATCTCTAGCGGGTCAGCACAAGGGAAGAAAAAAGCCCACGAAGGTGCTTGAAGCAATAGCTGACTATAACCTGCGTTTTTGGTATTTCAACTTTGGATCATCTGGATCGTTAATGACTTAAACGTTCTTGATCAGTCTAATTTGTTTAATGATTTTCTACACGTAGGGTCGACATCTAACGTAGCGATGCGTGCATTAATTTATGTTATTGGTGTATGCATACTAACCTCATTTGTTTTGTTGACATCAGAAAATTGTTACTATACGCCGTATCTTCTTGCCGGCGGAATCTATCCCGAATGGCAAGTATTTTTTGTTAAACAATAGTGAACCCACGCGGTAAAAAGCAGAAACTGTACACAAGAAGACAAGAAGCGTGCCGAAAAGATGTAGAACGCTATTTCGGCGTTTTCCAGGCTAGATGGCGGATCATTGAAACACCT
This sequence comes from Phytophthora brassicae, assembly GCA_024679045.1. Classification (NCBI taxonomy): domain Eukaryota; phylum Oomycota; class Peronosporomycetes; order Peronosporales; family Peronosporaceae; genus Phytophthora; species Phytophthora brassicae. The sequence continues at coordinate 5,070 of JAIKVB010001156.1, forward strand.
TGTCATTTGTGGAGTGCTGACGCAATGTCAACTGTGATTCATGCCTGTGGCATTCTACATAATATAATTGTGGTGGATGAGTTAGGAGATCCCGACTTTGTAGGGCACGACTATCTTGTCCAAGGGGCAGCTCAACCAGGAGGTGTGCCAATCTTTAACGTATCTCGACCACTTTCACTATCACGGCTAGTTAATGTGGCCGACCTAATTAACAAGTCGCATCAACTCCACAGCACACGCCAGCACTTTCGATTTCGTGATGACCTAGTTGACCACTTGTGGGTTTCGCATGGCAATGAAGTATAGCACCTTCCAAATTCGTGATGACCTAGTTGACCACTTGTGGGTTTCGCATGGCAATGAAGTATAGCACCTTCCAAACAACAGTAAAATTTGAGCTAAAATACTGTGTCATTGCTTTAAAAAAATCTATATAAAATATAAGCTTTCGACCACTGACTAGAAAGTGTGCATAGCGTTTCCTATACCCGTCTCGTTGTAAATCGGCATTGATGTCACTTGCTGTGTTACCTTCCTTGATGATATTGTGCTCGATGTTGTGTCTGGTATTGTTGTTGACTTTGCAATTACTGGTTATGTTGTTGTCAATGTTGCCGTACTTGATGTTGTTGCTGCTGCCAGTGCTATGAAAGGGGCTCTCGCTAGATGTTGTCGTTGGGTTTCCCTCAAGTTCAGCAGCTTCTTTTCGAAGACGAGCTAGAATATCTTTCGTTGAAGGACAACGTACTCCATCGAGTCTGCATCGTCTAGGTTTGGTGAAATACTGAAAATGTTGAGGTCGACCTGGTCGCGAGCAACGCGGTTTTGAGTCTGTCCGTTCTTGGCTATTTCTTCTGTAGCCTTAACTTGCCTAGCGTATAACATCATGTTCGTGCGCTCTAACTTAGCTCTCTTTTGACCAGGACTGCGATGGTCGCTTGTGGAATCAATTATTTTAGGTGATGAAGTACCTCCTGCGTTGGGTGTTGTCTCGAGGGCCTCAGTACTTACAATACGTCGACGTTTCTATTTTGAAGGTGTTCGTTTTTTGTGATTCGAGTCTCGCCACGAACCCCACTTCGGCGACCCACACAGAATGTACCAGCACTGCAAATATGTAAACTTGTCGTTATTGGGATCAGACTCGAACAGTTCTACCGTTTGGTGCTCAATATCGGTTGGAGTACACACACTGGCTTCCACAGAAGACACTTTTCTGTGGCATGCGACAAATTTAGACACAGCATTAGAAATAGTTTGAAAGCGCGAGCTGAGCGAGGTCTGATTGCGGATTGCTATGAACTTGTTTTTTGCCTTCAGTGTTTCCTCAAAGAAGTATTTCACCTTGGTGTAGAACTCTTCGCCGTTCTGATTGAGCCCCGTAGCAGAGTCTTGGCTGGCTTGTAGCCAGGCCACACATAAAGTTTTGTCTTCTTTCAGGTTGATAATTCGGCCCTCGTAGACTTGCACTCATCTTGATCTTTGAGCTGTGCTTTGGCGGCTGCTATTTTAAGTGCCAAATTTGGCAGCCGGAATAGCAGTGCAGGAGCTGATGTTATATTTGTTTGGCAATTGGCAGTACCTGCGTAGGTGTCAAAAGCTAAATTTCTGCCAGATTTGGCATTTAGCAGCTGGATAGCACCACCGTTGGGGATGCTCTAATTCACTGCATTTCGTATCCGGACGATATGGCAGGTTGTGCGTGGCAGATTCTATCGGATATCAACTGGTGACGGCTCTCCCAAGTGCTCTAAATCTGCACAGCGATGGAAACGCAGATGCAGACATCAAACCGGTACCGTAGGAACTCTGCCCGACCACGTATGAGACTTGCTACCCGCACGTCGCGGCGCACACCGAGCGAAAGTTGTTGAGTCTACACTTCGAGAGATACGTTTAGATGCTTGTTTTATTAGGAATCGTTCCCACGGAGGCGAGGAAGTCATGTCCTTGTCGGTCGGGGGGGGTGTACTACTGGTAGTCGATGGCGATGGCCGGCCATATAAGCTACACCTTCGTGAAAGCTACTCTGGGAATTGGCAAACGGGGTCCGCCTTGGATGAAAAGGTCTACCTCGAGGGACACTAGCATATGGCTGGTCCACCGTCACTTATACCCGTTCTCCGATTTGACCATGAACCATGTGTCAGTTCGCCGAGTCGCATGTTGCCGTCTGCTCCAATAATTTACAATCTTTCCGGCCGGATATGGCCTGCATAATGATGCTTTGTCTGTGCGTACACATTGCAGCTTTCCCGACTCCGAACTCCTTACATAATCTAGTCCTCTGCATAAGTCCCACGTAGAAAGCCAGCAAAAGTCCCAGAACTTGATGGTGGCTCTGGAGTTTGTGGGGACTCCCTCCGCGAGGATACTATCTTGGTATGTAGTAGAATTGGGTAAAGCGGACACGTAACTCGTCAAAAGCTTCTCTACGTTGCATGGCAAACCTATAATTAGTATACAATGCAGTTAGCATTTTACAATACCCACACACTTTACTTGTGGAAGCTTGTAGTGGCTAGGAAGTTCTTGTCTGTTCCCCTCTCGTACGTGTCGATCCTGTCGGCCTTCGACGGGTCTTTTAAACAGTCCAGCGTCATATAGTGTCGCTTTCGCACCATGAGACGCCATTCCTCCCGCAGAATCTCCTCGTTAAGGCGGCGTCGGAGTCGTTTCATAGCCAGTTGCTCTCGGCGTCTTCGCCGAGAGGACTCGTGTACAGCGAGAAGCACTGCCATAGGGTCCATCTTCTTGGTCGATCTGCTTTAAGAAAGATTTCTTCTGTTGCCAGGTAAGGGGTTTATTCCTCAAAGGTCGCGTCGAAGATATTGTCTGCTTCCATATTTTGTCCAGGTTGGGATTGTACGTACGAGAGATGTATACAAATAACAAATATACGTTACTTCAATGTGACAGATTTGAAGGGTCGCAGATGGTGGTTTAGTCAGGTTTTGGATGGCCGGTTTTAGATTCCCTTGAAGTTTGGAAAATTAAAACTGTCAAACGGGGGAGTGGGTCAATCAACGTTAAGTACCCCCAACCCCACGTTCATAACGTTGCGTTAACGAGAATAACGTTGCCCAAGAAATAAATGACGCATAAATACATTTCGCTAAAATCCCTCGCTTTACTCGTTTTCTGCCTCGCCAGAAAGTAACTCATTTAGTGCCACAGTTTTACTCGTACTTAAGTGAGCGTGTACCAAAAAGAGGAGGATGGTGTCTGCCTTCCATTTCAAAAGAACCACGCAACGCAGACGCCACGACCGCCGCAGTTCACACGCCGCGATCGTTGCTATACGGTCTGCCATGCAAACACGTACATCTGCGCTAAGTACATAGCCCCAGCACGCGCGTCAACTAACACTTGATGTAATTGTTGTTTAACAAGGAAACTAAAACACCGCGCGTCACTTGTGGCCCCTGTTTACCGCGAAATGGGAAAGATCATTCTAGTGACGAGGATTTTCAGGTTAACGGCGCGTGGGTAGGCGAAGACAGCCAGGAACCTGACGAATTCTCTGGAGACGAATTTACTTCGGATCTGCGACAGACGCGAAAGAAGACACGGAAGTGTAAGCTGAATTATTACTGTTGCTTAACATTATGAGAACATTATGAGCTCCATTTCTGACACTTTATTTTACCGCACTGTATTTTTACTGCAGCCGAGCCGGCCTTGGCAGCAGTGTCCAGCAGTAGGCGCAAGAAGCAAGCCAAGCGCGCGATACGAGGACTTCATGGCGGGGTACGTCTCGTGCTTACTTAGTGCCCACATTAAATATGCTCGCGCATTTACATTGTTTTATCTGTGCGTATGTATCCAGCAGTGGAGCCGCAACCGGAACCGAACAACGTAAGTCACTCTGCCAACACTCCATCTCTTAAGACGCCACACAGATGGCCCACTTCAGGTATGGTTTAGCACAAACGCTTTGTTTTTGCTAAGACCACATTAATGTTGCTGGTATAACACTGGAATATAACACGAAATGTTTTTGTATTGTGTGTACAATCAGAAACGGACACTACTACGCCAAAGTCGCGAGCCCGCAGACATGTGTTTTCATCGCATGCGTTAGTGTCGAGTGATGAAAGCGAAGGAGATGGCCCTCCAACTCAAGGAGCAGGCCCATCTAATATTGTTTCGGCCGATGAAGGCCCGATTGATTTGCCTGACAGTTTGTTACATCTCGAAGAAAGGAAGCCTCGGAAAAGACGAAGCGAAACGTCATCCATCCGACAAGAGATGGCAGCCGCCCACGTCGATGTACCGTGTCATGCAGACGCAGTGCCGCGCAAGGGATACCGATCGTGGGATCAATTGAAGGACGCTTTAAAGCGTATGGCTTAAGCACGGATTTCACTTCCGGATTCGTTCAAGTCAAACTGTGGACACGTTCAACCGGTAAGAATACACATTACGGTGAAGACACGATTTTTCTAATACGATTTGTTTCATGCTGCGCTATTCAAAGAATTACTGGGACTGGTGCACCCTCCGAGTTCACGTATGGATTTAAAAAAATTCGTTGTATTCACGGCGTGATGCAAGCCAGTCGGAGTGCTGGTAATCGTGAAACGCACCTTAACTTTACCGATTGCGCTGCGCGTTTCGATGCTTTGGTGACGAAGGTGCACACCGAGGTTGAGGGGTGGAAGTGGTATATTACGATTAGGAACGAATACCGTTTGCACAATCACCAAGCGCGCACGGTGCATGCTGTTCGAGGGATTAACGAAGTTTTGTCTGGATCGAGTTATGTCCAGGACAGCATCGCTGTCTTGAATGACGCGCACGACTCCTGGCGTGAAATTGCGAGCTTTGCCACAGGCGAGTTTGGTGAGTAGACAACAAGTGGCATATTTTTATAATTGCTCAATTTATTTTTCTAACGCTCCTCAAACATTTTAATTAAGGCCGTCGAGTTTCGTCTCAGGTGGTTCGGAATATTTTGCGCCGAATGCAAAATAACTCTAGTGCTCAAGAGCGTTTAAAGAACCTTCTGCATGCGCTGAAGCAGGTTGATGGGTCCGAGGTCATGGTCCTCCAAGATCACCTTGACATTACATGTGGTATTGTTATTCAAACACGCGTTCAGAAGTTAGTATTTGAACATTGGGTGGAGAATCTTACGCTCGACTTCACGCATGGAACCAACAATAATTTCCACCTAGGTGAGTACGACATTGTTGCTTAGGATTAACAGAACAACGTTGTCAAGCAACGTTAGACACCGTTTCTAAGCAACGTTGTTCATTATATCCTGAAAATATTTGACAGATGTTTTTTATCTTCGAGCTAACTTGGTCGGTGCTGTATCTGTAGGCAGCCTTGTGACTACGGGTCCGACATGGAGGGGGATACATGTTCTTTATTTTCTGTCTTTGAACGAGAGAGCTGAAACTCATCACGCAATTTTCAACTTTTTTAAGGAAACGAACCCCCGCAGCTGGAAGAATATCGAGATGTTTGCCATTGATAAGCATTTTGTGAAGTGGAAAGAGTTGGAAAACTGTTTTCCTGACGCAAAAGTATTATTATGCCAATTTCACGCGCTTACCTACTGGAAGAAGATCCTGTGTAGAAAATTTGGACTCACACATTCTGAGCGCGATGTTGTTCAACGTTGCTTCGCTAACATGCTGTACAGGTAGGTTTTAATACCGACATTTGCTTTAAAATTGCAGAATTTCTTACTTTTATACTGTGTTCAGTCCCACTGAGCAAACGTATCTGCACTGGTACGAATAGCTATCCGCTTTCGCAAAAGGTAGACACGCAGCGGTACTGAGCTACTTCAACAAGAATTGGAGAGATTGCCGCAGTATGTGGGCAAACTACCTTCGAAATGGATAATTTTCCGCAGGCAATACGACTACGAACCGTATTGAATCGAATTGGAATTTACTGAAAAGATTGTTGGGAAAAAAGATGAGTATCGACAAGATGGCAGCTTCCCTGCTTCAACACCAGGAAGCAGTAATTAGCCAAGTGCTTTACGACATTGAGCGTCACAGCCTTCGCTTACGACCACCATCCTCCATTCCCGAATTTTTAAGACGTATTTCTCCTCTCATGAGCAACTATGTGTTGGCGAGAGTAAAGCGACAGTGGCATCGGTTTGTGGTGTCTAAACGAGACACATCTTGTGAGAAAAGGAGTGACAACTGCAAATGGGATGTATTTTCAAATTGCATGTCGTACACGTGTGATGACCTTGCGTGGTCATGTACATGTGCATTCTATGAGCACTTACCGTGTCAACATCTTATGTTCGTTGCTCATGAGGGACTTGAATTTGAAGACCTACCACCTATTGCGTTAGATGACCGGTGGAACATGCTGAATGCGTGCATGTTCACGGGCGAGATGCAGAAGGGAGTTATGGATTTCTTACCCGTATTAAACACAGTCAAACTTAAGAAAAGAGGCAGCGTTGCGGGATCCAGCAACGTTAACTTGAATTCCGTACCGACCTACGCGTCTAGAACAAGCCAAGTTGCATTCGTAAGCCTGCAGCGAAGCGAACGAAGTGCGGATCTGGTGCTCACGAGCGCAGAAAAGTACAACATATCCCGAGCTTTATTCGATCCCGTCATAGATAAGCTAACCAGACTCTCAAGTGCAAAATTCTACAAAAAATCCATGTATGGGAGGAAACTGTCATGAGGGTAAATGATGACATGAAAACTCAGTCGTCTGCTGACGAAAATTCAGACGACATGGACGACTCCTCAGGATCTGAATCTGAAGCCGTGTACGAACTGGATAGCGATAATTTTTTCTCGATATGACGGACATGATGGAATCCTTCAGCGACGAATCAACAGCAACTTTATCGACTCATGAAACGCAGATCGCAACATCGGCAACTTTAAATCGTGCAACGTTGTCGCATCTTGAAACATTAAACGCAACAGATGCAACGTTGTTACCTACCACATCGTTATCGGAGGGTGGACGAGACTCTGACAGCACGGCAAAGTCTATACAAGGATCCACCTGGAGCTTACCAGATCTAAATTCATGCCCGTCTGCCTCTCAAATTTCTCTAGATACTTTGAGCGTATCTGAGTTGTCCCAGGCTATTATTCACGGTAAGGAACATAGATCAGGAGTTACTAACACCGAGCTGGTGTATGCCGATGGCGAAGCAAATTCAGATGCTCCAGATACTCTACTTGTACGTGCAGTGAGACGGAACGACCAATCTGTAACACATACCCCCAAGGCAGACAAACAGGTCTCTTTGGCGAATTTGAATACGGAAAAGCAAAATCGAGTAATCGACGCGATAAATTTACCGCCTCATAACGAGGGAAAGCCTCGACAACAAAAGATAAGACATTGGGGTTCGCACGGCGCTATGCGAAGGTATACTACAGTGGCTTTTCCCAAAGGATTGACTGTTAATATCGTGAAAGTCATGCATTGGGCAGCACACACAAGGGACTTGGGTCACGTGAAAGAAGTCCTGAACCAGTATCCAGACATTTGGAAGATATGGTACTGACTACAACCAGCCCAACTGTCTTCGAAACATCAGCCTCAGAAGCAGACAAGTATGCATGGACATTCGGCGTCCCTAAAGCGTTGGTAAACTCGATGCAAGCCGCCATTGAATCATACTTCGAGAGACAAGCTGCTTGTAGAAGCAAGACTGATGAAGGCCCGAACGAAATCAATCTCGCAGGTTCACAATCAGATGACCCACCCACAGCTGTGGTTAAGTTGAGGACAAACCTCGTCTTCTTCTCAAGGTATGTATTGTTACTTCGTATGTCAATGTGTTCTAACAACGTTACGGCTGTAACGTTGCTATATAATTTTGCTAGCTAACGCACTGTGCCTTCTGTTATTTATTATTAGTCCGTGCGTTCCTCGTTTTATGAGGTAAGTAAGCTAGCGAGAGAGTGGACACGTGATAAGGTTTGGCTAAGCCAAAATTGGTTTGAATTTATGAGGTAAGTAAGCTAGCGAGAGAGTGGACACGTGATAAGGTTTGGCTAAGCCAAAATTGGTTTGATATCAAAGCTGGACCTGTCGAATTTTTGGCAATGGAGACACGTACGGTTAATCTAAATGCTCTTGACCGCAACTTCCGGCATGACAAGATGGCGACCGAAATCATTGTAAAGTTTGAACTGTCATCACTTTTCTCGAAGCACTCACTACGATCAAACAGTGCTTTTATACATTTTCGTGAGGTTGTTGGGGCAGCGGCGCGCACCCAATGGCTAACAGGGTCGGCGGTAAATTACGGTATTGCTGCGATTTGTGATGGACGGACGGATTGTCTTGTATTTTCAACACATGATCTCGAAGGACATTTTCCAAACGAACGAAGTCTCTTTTCGTACAAAGTGGTTCTGGTCCCTGTCAACAGCCATGGCATGCATTGGGCTGTTATTATGGTCAGCATCCATAAAACTAGTGTTGACGTTCACTTTTACGACCCCCTTGGATCGTCTACACACGGCAAGGAGTTAAGACGGACATGGGAGGTCAGGGTGCTGCCATTTCTACGAAAGTGGGACAACTACAGGCGTTCATGTGCTGAGGAGACACGCGAATTTCCTGCAGTTATTCTGAAGCACACTATTTCACGTCCGCAACAGCCAGACGGTGGGAGGTGTGGGGTTATGATGCTAGCTATGGTACATACATATGTACGAACTTCTTCTCGAGGTTTTGAGGTAGATAATGTTGACGCGGACTATGTCAAGATCATGCGCCTGCGATTTCTGTGGCTCGTGATGTGCGGGCCTTTGATCCATTCGATCGAAAAGGACGACTATGCGGCCGCACAAGGTACAGAAAGAGAGTTGGACATCGTCTTCAAAACGACGAAAAGATCGCAAATGACTAGACAAGGCTAAAATTCAGTGCAGCGTTAGAGGCATAGCTCTCATCGGCAGAAGAACAAAATAACATTCTATTTTGAAACAATTTGGTTGTAGCCGAGAGCTTGCATTACTTTTGGCGTAACTGCCACCGAGTGAAGCACTAGAACAACCGGTGCAGAATATTTCTCCGGCGGTAGTTTGATAGCGTTATTACAGAGCACCTTATAACAGGTGCAACTATGCTAGTCGACCCAACTGCATAGGGGACAAAGTGTGCCAGGTTGTCATGTTGTAAACATACGACCGTGCCCACTTTTCAGAACTCACACAAGAATTATGTTCCTCAGGTAGCGGTGAGTTGTACTCGATGACCCTCTCGATACCTCATTTGGTTTAGGTAATACAAATATATCGTGCATTTTACGGGACCCACCTTAATCATTAACGTTGCGTGATGGATATAACGTTGCAGAACAAGTGTCGTAGCGTTGTAAAAATCAGATTTTTAACGTTAACGCCATTCTCAAACGGTCTTAAAATAAGTCAATAAAAAACCTCGATTAAAAATCTAGACGAGGTTTTGGAAGGCACCCAAATGGGGGTTCAAACTAACGTTTAATTGTTCTGAACGTTGCATAAGGATTTTTACGTTATTATTCGGATCGACCCAAAAAGTATTCTTCAGTCTCGAAAGCTTTGATAGCAACCGTGCCCGTACAGTACAGTACAGTACTACCGTAATTCCCGTTGAACTGACACCGTGGGATGTTCAGGTGCCACTCTATTTTTGTATCGGAAAAAACTGGTGGTGTCACCTCAACGGGACTTTTGCAAAAAATGTCCAATCCGAGCCGATTGGTGACCATCAATGCACGTGCCTGAGTTTTTGGATCATAACACAGTTTTCCATTTCAAAAACGACCATGCCGAAGGTGAGAAATGGAAAAAACAAAATCAAGTTCACACTGAGTGAGAAAAACTCTGCAGTATTGTGACAAAAGCTTATTCAAATCCCCGCATGCTGTGCGCCGAATACGAGCGGCTCAAACTAGCCGACGGCAACATCAATGTTTCCTATGTGCGCTTCGGAAGCGCATTTTTGACAATAATGGGTCAATATTTGTTTGATTCATGTGGTTTTTGCAATAATGGGTCAATATTTGTTTGAT
>JAIKVB010001157.1:0-15088 GCA_024679045.1 Phytophthora brassicae
TCCCTTCGGCGCCTTCAAGCACATCCTCTGCGAACCGCTTGAGTTTAGCACTGCGTTCCTTGAAGGCGTCGGCCTCGACTAGCAGCTCCTGAGTGGTCACCACCAGCGCCTTCCGTGCTTGCTTAATCTCGTTGTCTCCGAGACTCAAAACATCGTCCAATTCCAATATGTAGCGAGTGAGAAGCTCCGCCTGCTCCTTCACGCGGTAATCGAAAGCGCCGAGCTCCAGTCGCAGCTTCTTGATGATCGCCGGAGCGTCTAATGACTGCAACGCTCGCAGTCGCCACTTGGTGGCACACACAAGGGCAGCTTCGTGTCGGTATTGGGATGGCAGGCGCGTGTGTAGCGTTTCTTGGACTTCCTGTACTTTACGCTCGATAGTTTGGAGACGGCTCTTGTTGTCGTGGGATGTCTGGGTCTCCATTAGTGATTTGTGGTAGTTTTTTGCTTGGTGTAGTCGACTTGAGGGTCAGTTGGCAAATTGAATAATGACTAACGTTGAAGTGCATGATACTATGCATTACCAATCCTATCGGTCGGCAACGGATACTCTTTATGGGACAGTCGCGAAGGTTCCAGACGCGATCGCGAAAGTTCCAGAGACATAACCATACTGAAACCAAGCTAACTGCTGCTTCGTACTTTACGCGATACATGTAGGAAAAAATCACCTGTTTTTGTGATGATTTTGTGAAATGGCTACTGTTATGTATAACACATCAAACCTCACCAGCGAAAATCAGGACCATCAAGCTAATTATGGCACACCGATCAGAGCTGGCGCTCATTGCGACGCTTTTCCTGCTGCCATGCGCCGTAATCTTGCAACGCTGTGTAGCTGATGGGTCGCTTTTTGCATTACACCCGGCGTTCAACTCGCTGGCGATGCTTGTTTGCTTGCCCAGGTACCAATCAGCTCTTAGTACTAGTAGCGGCAAGTTAGTATCGGTACTAATACCTCCTTATGATGGTTGCTGTCTCCATGCAGCGCGTTGCAAGCCATGCTGCAGCGGAAGAACGAGACAGATTACGCAAAACGGTACGTAGGTAGCCTATTTGCATTGAAATACGCCCAGAACTGACCGAATTGTGACGGGTTGTGCAGCGTCTGGCTCACCAAGCTGCATCTGCTACTGAACGTGTCAGCAGGAGTGTTGGTAGCTGCTGCAGGTGTCGCTGTTTACCTCGTCAAGCGCGATGCGGGGCTGCAACACCTAACGACGCCGCACTCTTGGGCCGCGCTGGTCACTGGAATGTTCTTTACGCTCAACGTGTTTCAGGGGCTGTTGCTGACGTTCGAGGGCGAGAAATCTAACTGGCAGTGGAAGGACGAGACTCACGCACTGACTGGAGTGCTCATCTACATTGGCGGTGTAGCTACCATGCTCTACGGACTGCAGACAAGCCCATGGGGGACCAAAACCTTTTCCCCAGAGCTGCAATTTCAGCTCACGGTGCTCATCATCGCCGCACACGTGACGCTGCTAGGCAAGTCTTTTGTAATGCAACGCCGCGAGAGTCAATTGGAGCTGAAGAAGGCGGCCAAGGTGGAGTGAAGCTGCAGTCCTTCAGCGTCGCCCTGATTACCATGATGATTGGTTTTCGTGTACATCATACAAAAATACAGTCAAAATTGTGTACATATCCTGTGTCCGGTGGTGTGCCAATTTGCAATTGCAACTGTCGAGCACTTCGAACCCCCTTTCATTATGGTCAAGAAGCTGGAGCTGCTGGTGCTGAGCGCCCTATTGGGTGCACCGTGCGCCACGATCCTTTCCAAGTGCGCGGAAACTCCGTCGCTCTTCGCAGTGCACCCAGCGGCCAACGCTGTGGCTTTTTTGCTCTGCTTCCCTTTGTAAGGAGCTGCAGGAATTGCGAATATTGCTGTGTGTTACAATTTAATGCTTATAAACTGTGGTGTCTACTGTACAGGGGTTTGTATGTGATGCTGGAGCGCAAAAGCGTAGCGGATTTCAAGACTAGGTACGTAAGAGTTGGAGGGGGGGGGTCTTTTGATGCTCTAAGACTAAACTATTGTGACGCTAGGGTGTCTTTGTCCCAGCTTCACATGTTCTCTCAAGTACTGGCCATGCTGCTGCTTAGTGCGGGTGGCACGGCAGCCTACATGACCAAAAATGCCTTTGGGAAAGAGCACTTCACTTCCACCCACTCCTGGCTCGCAGCGACCACTGCTACGTTGGCTACGCTCAACATGTTAGGAGTGAGTGGAAATAGATAAATTGTGTGGTGGATGTTGTATTATTTGGCATTGACGCTTATGATTTATTGTTTTTGGTGGATGGGTAGGGTTTAGCCACTACCTTTGGAGGCAAGAAGACTAGCTGGCAGTGGAAAAACCCAGGTCACCGGATCGGAGGCACTTTGGCGTTCTTGGGTGGAGGTGCGTTAATTTTTTGTTGTTGCTATGGAACTGCAACTTACACTGTTATGCAGGCTGTAGTGTCATCCTTGGTGTGTACAGCGGTGGCTGGGGTATCTCCCAGCTGGGTGAGGACTTGCAGTTCAAGGTGGCGAGCTCCGTGGGCGCTGGATACTCGCTGCTGCTTTTAAAGCTTTTGATGACCCGTGGTGTGTCGGTGACCAAGATAAGCGATTAATTGGTCGAAAGTGTTGACAGGCTTCTTCAAAGCCAAGTCTTTTTGTCTAAAGTGCGTCTTCGCCATAGCATTACACGCTGTTGTGAACAATACAATACAGACGTAACAGTGTATTAGCACCATTTTGTAGCTACCGGTATAGGAGTTTGGACACCCGTTAAATAGATTCTACAACTTACAATAATGCCGTTTGTTTCTATGAGGCGGCCATTAGAAGTTGATATTTTTCGGGTTAGAATCATAACCCGTATTGGCACTAGCAATATATGTCTGGATGCCCATTGATCTGCTACAATATCACTGCGTTTCACCGCTTCGCGCCTCGGCACTTCCAGCCTGAAGTTTTGGAGTCAGGACAGTTTTTATGTTTACATTTACGATTGTATAAAATATGTCTTTTGTTAATCTTAATCTTTTTTCTTAATTTAGCACCTACCGTAATCACATTTTTAGCATCTAAACTTAAATCGAGCTGAGATCTTTGTTAATCTTAATCTTTTTTCTTAATTTAGCACCTACCGTAATCACATTTTTAGCATCTAAGCTAAACTTAAATCATAGTTAAGTGAGCTGAGATAATTTTGGGCTGATCTATTTTTACTCTCCCCTGCTAATCAAACCCTAATTTGCTGTACAGTACCTTATGTTTATTTATATTAAATAAACATGCAGTGTTAAATCAGAGTAAAAATGATAAAACCTGAAAAGTAGTAAAAACTGACCTTGAAGGCACACAGCATTCGAGAACAAGCCTCGGCACTTCCAGCCTGAAGTTTTGGAGTCAGGACAGTTTTTATGTTTACATTTACGATTGTATAAAATATGTCTTTTGTTAATCTTAATCTTTTTTCTTAATTTAGCACCTACCGTAATCACATTTTTAGCATCTAAACTTAAATCGAGCTGAGATCATTTTGGGCTGATCTATTTTTACAATCAAACCCTAATTTGCTGTACAGTACCTTATGTTTATATTAAATAAACATACAGTGTTAAATCAGAGTAAAAATGATAAAACCTGAAAAGTAGTAAAAACTGACCTTGAAGGCACACAGCATTCGAGAACAAACCGTAATCTCCCGAGGCGCGACATGCAGACACCTTCCGATCCGCCCATGGCCGACGTGCTGCATCTGCGCCTCAAGACGCTGGACGAGCGGGTGTTTGACGTGGAGGCCACATCTTCCATGTCCGTAGCCGACTTCCGGGCCAAAGTGGCGTTGGCAACGGCCGTCCCAGCTCCGAGACAGCGACTGATTTACCGCGGGAAACTACTTAAAGACGGTGTGGCGCTGGCCGTGTACGATCTGCAAGACGGCCACACGGTGCATCTCGTGGCCAAACCACCAACCCGAGTGGCTACCACCGCGGTCAATAGCAGCACGACGCAGACGTCTTCAGCCACAAACCAAGAAGATGATGAAGACAGAGAGACGAGACGGCCCGACCAAGAAGCGGCCGGCCCAGCTTGGAACTTAGCCAGTCTCCGCTCAGCTTTAAGACGCACGGCCACAGCTACAACACAACCGCTGCCCATGTTGCGCGAGATCCTGGAAGAGATGAATGAATCTCCGCAAGAAGCAGTCGACGCCATGGGCCTCAGCAGTTTCAATAGGAATTCTACGGTTCATAGCACTAGAGCGTCGGCCGTAGACTTGGAGCCTATTACACAAGGTATTCTCACGGTACGGACGGTGTTGTCCACAGCGGTCGTAGAGCAGCCAGCAGAATTAGCCACTGAATTGCCAATGGAAGAGGCCGAACAACGGTACGGACGGTGTTGTCCACAGCGGTCGTAGAGCAGCCAGCAGAATTAGCCACTGAATTGTCAATGGAAGAGGCCGAACAAGAGAATACGACGGCCGTACAGCGTGGCCCACGTCAATTCTTTGTGGGTCAGTGGCTGGACGTGAAGGACACTGTGAATCAGTGGCTTGAGTCCACCGTTATGGATATTGCTGATGGTAAAGTATTGGTCCATTATCACGGCTGGCCTTCACGCTGGGACGAGTGGATTGACTTTAATTCGGAACGTATTGCGGCCTTCCGTACACGTACATTACACACTCAGAACACCTTACGAATGTCCCCAGTACCAACTACACGAGTACCGAGTGCTCCTCGAGTCGGTGGCAATGATGTCAGGCGAATAGTGGTGGATGTACGGAATTTAATGCGAGAAATGATGCCTCATATTGACCGTTTGGCGGAGTTGTGCGAAGACGATTTGAGTCGAGAAGAAGAGCACAATCAACAGCCAATTCACGAATCTTTGCGTGGATTATTCGAGGATCTTGCAGACGAAACAACAGAAGAGGAAGAGACTCGAGAAAGTGAAGTATCAGAAGTTGCTCACTTGGTAGCACCACTTTTTGATCGATTTGGACGACTTTTAATGGATTCAGTTGGATACTTTGATCCACTCTTACGTCCAGAACTGAGAGGCGAAGCACAACGACAGCAGGAGCGACGCTCAGCAGCCATGCGTCATGGACAGGGAAACTCCGCTCAACGACAAAGCTCAGAGGTGGCGACGTCTATGGAGGCTCAAGACAACTCACTATCGATTCGCGATCTCATTGCTACATCTCCGACACAAAGTGAATCCAATCAGCCGAGACGCAGCATTGACGTGCACATTCACGCCATTGTTGCGCCGGCTTCACTGTCTTCTTTAGCGTCTTTGACTCGTGGCATGGCTACTGATGCTGCTAGTACACAACGCCGTCAGATACCTTCGACGCCTCCGCGCTTCGATGATACTCGGGACCTAGATGAAGACGGCGATCATAGCCGTGTACCGTTGTTAGGCTCGTATCGCCGCCGCAGTGATACACACGAGTTTAATCAGCGGCGGACTGAGGCGCGGGACCTGGATGCTCTTCTGACGAATGATTTTTTCAGGCCATCTTTCGACCACGACGACGACAGTGACGATGAATCGAGTTCCAGTTTTACACATTCTGATGCCAGGCAAGGTGGTCGATCGGCATACCGGCCGCCATCTCCGTCTACTCAGATAACATCTCCACGCACACCTCCAAGTGACGATAATTCCCAGTACACTAGTGGATCAATTGGAGTGATTCCAGAAGTAGCAGAGGCGGAGGAGCGTCTGCGAGCAAGAGAATCCGCAGCGAGAGATGATGAGAACACACGAGATTCGTCTGCTTCATCTGCTTCGTCGTCGGGTTTCCCAACGTTTTTGGAGGTGATGCGGCGAACTCTCAGTGGTGTCCGAAACCTTGTCAACAATGAGCCAATCAACAGTCCGGTAGAGGAACTGAGTCGACCTGAAACGAGCGAACCCATGGAACTGGCGCCTGGTTTTCCACTGCCTTCCTCCTCATCTCCAGCTTCGTCTTCGTCGTCGACTCGAGATCATTGGTCCCGTGCTATTTCTAGTCGTTCTCGTAGTTCAAGTGGCAGCAGCATCGAGGAAGACTTGGACTTGGACGAAGTGGACTGAAGTTGCTTGTCTTTGGCTATTGTCGTTGTCGTTAACCGACGTGAAATGCTTCGTAGCAAAATTGCTGCCAAGTTGTATATTGAATCAGGTTTAAATGGTGTTTTTTCGTCTTGCTTACTTAGGGGATCAGCGTTTCAGTTTTCAAGGTGCTGATTTAACCGTCCAAAGGTGTTTTTAGAGCTCTTGTTTTAGCAGCGACTGGTGTCAGTTGTTTTACTCCTTTTAGGTTGAGAACGAGCATGACGCGGATGCAAATGATTTAACCGTCCAAAGGTGTTTTTAGAGCTCTTGTTTTAGCAGCGACTGGTGTCAGTTGTTTACTCCTTTTAGGTTGAGAACGAGTATGACGCGGATGCAAGTCGAGCTTCGTCTTAGGAATTCTACCAGGAAGATCGGTTCTCCACCTTCATATCAACAGGTAAAGAGTATGTCTGATGCTAAAATCACACCCTCTTTAACGAACTTGAAGTCAAGACGCAGAGTTAATGGATCATTTCTAAGAGATGATGAGACTGAATCGTATGCTGATTCTTTTGAATCTGAAGACGAGGAAGAAAATGATAATGAACGAGAAATTATTGGAGAAAAAGTACCAGAATTTGAGGCATCTGAGGTGACATTAAGTGAAAATCTAGACGCTACAGAGAATGAGATTGGAAAAGAAGATATTGTGGTAGACGCTACCGGTAGTGAGTGTATTGATGAAGACGCATCAGTTCACAATTTGAACCGTAAGAAGCTGAGAGATCGACCCAAAACAACGCCAGAGCGTCAAACGCTGATAAACTATGATCTGCACACGTACACAGTCATTTCCCAGTTAAAAGCAGTCAACAAACGTCTCAATCATCAGCTGGAGCAGCAAAACAAGTTACTGACGAACTTAACGGAAGAAAAGAAACAGCATTTGCTGATAATCGACAGTTTACGTGCTGAGATGGAAATGTACAAGCAAAGAGTTCGGGTTCTCCATCCTAAAACTCAAGCTTCCTTACCTGTTGTATCACGAATGCAGCCAAAAGACGAAGAAGTTGAAGCTTTACGCGCACTAAGACCACGTTCTCCGTTTCGACGGCCGTCACTATCAGCTTCAAACTGTGGGAAGCGCAAAAGTCCACGTACAAAAGCTTTTGAAGCCTCCGAAGTTCAAAGTTGCTCTTGTGGCGGTGGGAAAACTCCCTTTCACACACTGGAATTGTATATGATTAAACTGGAGAAGGCAGAGGAGCGAAAGGACCTTCAACAACGTCATTCACACCAATTGGCCAATTACTCGCACGAATTGTCAAGAATTGAGCGTCTTTTAGAGAAAGCCCACGTGGAAATTCAAGAAAAAGACAACGAGTTACGTCTACAACGCACTCGACAGCTTTACTGCGGTACATTTCATGCTCCAAGTAGCTCCAAAGTTCCCTCAAAGCACAGAAAAAGCTTGACCGGTCAACGAGAGAGCTTACAAGTGAGGAATATTTTCTCGGATGATCTTTGGAAAGGGTTCCTTCCTACAGCTAGTACCGTGTCTAGTACAATAGTGACACCTGTGCCATTTACTTCTCATGTGGGTCAAGCTTTTGAACAACTTGTAAGTCATCAGTTCATGGCTCAACATGACAATCCAGTGGATAAAATCACTCGAGATTGGCTTCAAGAAGTGCGGCAGTGTGGATCTCAAATGCTGACACTTCATCACTCATTCCAAGTCATGGCCAGCTCACTACAACACATTGCAGAGTGTACCCATTTGTATCAACTTGCTGAGGTACTGACACACGAATGTCGTGAATTAATCCAAGCTGAACAAGTTTTGGTGCTGGTAGTTGATAAATCAGAGCACGTTTGACGCATGAATGTCGTGAATTAATCCAAGCTGAACAAGTTTTGGTGCTGGTAGTTGATAAATCAGAGCACGAGTTTTGGTGTCGGATGTCAGCACGTCTTACTGCAGATAAAGATGAGAACAAGGCAGTAAAGACTATGAGTACGGTACGCTCTGCGTTACCTTCTCTCAGTCCTTCACCGTGTGGGTTAGCATCTCTGGTTTACCATACTAAAAGTCCACTACTGTTATCTGCTGGTGAAATGGTTCGTCATCCAAGTTACTCCGTAGCAAATGACAACGCAGATCGGTTGGTGATGTATCCATCCGCTTCCACACTGTTAGTTCCGATCTTACACGACAATCACGTTCTTGCTATTGTTCAAGTCTGTGGGAAGTTAAGACAAGTAGAAGCTTTAGGACTTTCCATTGCTATTGAGAAGAGCGACACGTTTACTACTGAAGACGAAGCGTTATTGACACTTCTCTGTCATTTCTCAAGCGGATTGTTCCCTAAAGTCGCGTATTTCACTGACGTGGAGAGTAACAAAGTGAATGAAGAAACTTTCATCCAATTAGCGCCGGAAATCTTCACGTGTCTTCACTTTGATGATCTGGGCAAAGTCGTGATTGAAAACGCGAAAAACATTTTAGATGCTGATCGTTGTTCTCTCTTTGTTGCTGATAGTGTCAATCGCACTCTTCACAACTGGCACAGCGATATCAGTGGCGCTGGAGTCCAAGTGTACCAGAAATCAGCCCAGAAATCAACTACTGGCATGACGATTCACTTTGGTCAAGGAATTGTAGGTTTAGTAGCTGAAACAAAGCAGTCGATTAACATTCCAGATGCTTATGAGGATCCACGTTTTAACTCTGCGTGGGATCAAAAGACACATTACCGGACGAAAAGTATGTTAACAGTACCGATTCTCTCGAAAAACCAGCTACTTCTTGGTGTTGTTCAAGTAATTAACAAGGCTGGAGGTTCTCCATTTCGAGCGAAAGATGAGTTTTTACTTCAAACGATTTCTAAACTCATTGCTTTAGCTATTGAGAACTCACAGCTTTTCCAAAGAAACCAGGAACTCTGTTGGAATGTAGGCAAATTAATATCAGATGGAGATCTTGTCGAAGCGATTGTAAGTCTAGGAACTGCTGCTGAACAGATAATTGGAGTGGAAGGGGCTGCAGTTTATGTTGTCGATCCAGAAACTCATGAACTCGTGACTTTCCATCATAAACGTCGGTATCGAATTGCTCTCTCTGCTTCTGCCTATACTGGATCGTTAATGGAAGACGCTGTTCGGTCCCAAGAGCTCACAATTGTTAATGAGATTGGAAAGGCTGACTCGTTTAATGCTTTTATTGATAGTCTCAATGGAATTCCAGCACGCAATGTGCTCTTTGCTCCGTTGGTTATTGAAGACTCGGACAGTCTCGTCTTAGGGATGAAGAACGCTTTTACTAACGATGAAGGAACAAGAGTAAGTGGATCAAGGAAGAAACTCGTGGGTTTGTTGCAACTTGTGAACACTACGGGACGTAAAACTCATTTCGATCAGCATGATTTGTTCCTATCCATTGTTCAGAGTCAGAGTTGCAGTGTGTTAGCTGCTATACTCGAGAAACAACGTATGATGCGTCAGAAGGAGCAAATCGCCTTGCTTCTGGATGTTTCCATGTCGTTTTTCAAGGAAATGAGCGTCATTGGAGTTATTAACGCAGTCTACAACGCCTGTGTGAGCATTTTTGACGCGAAGACGACTGCTCATTTGTATTTATGGGAGGACAGCATCAATTCGATCGATAAAGACCGTGACCGTCTCATGTGGACGTCAAAGATCGCACCACAAGCTGCAGCTTCACTGACGACTCAGAGCTGTAGCTTGGTGAATAACGAAGCTCGAGTACAAACTGCAATGAGTTTTATCCCGTCACTTGGAGCTCAACCACGAAAACTGTCAGTGATGACCGACCAAACGCTTCGAGCACCAACAAGCGACGGGCTTTTCCACCAAGTTCTCACGCGTGGTAGTGCTGTAGTGGTAAAGAACTGGATCGTTGACGAAGTGGACCAAGAACACGCAGAAATGAAGGCAGATAACCCACTTCCAGACAGTGAATGCACCTTCAAATCAGCAAGTCGTTATTCAAATCCTCGTGTAGATAAGTACACGATGAAAGCCACACGCTCTGATGTTCGTCTGGGTTTTATTCATCATGCAGTGGTGGCGTGTCCTGTGTGGAGCAGTTACGGACAAGAGATTGTTGGTGTATTGATACTTCTCTTTCCTCATGGTTTACATTCTCGTGTAGATAAATACACGATGAAAGCCACACGCTCTGATGTTCGTCTGGGTTTTATTCATCATGCAGTGGTGGCATGTCCTGTGTGGAGCAGTTACGGACAAGAGATTGTTGGTGTATTGATACTTCTCTTTCCTCATGATCATCCTGCAGTAGCTGGTGGGAGTCGAAGCGAACAGTTAAGTACGTTACCGATCTTAACGCGGCAGATTTCAGGTGCTCTTGGTGTCTGTCATGATCTGACTAATGTATCTACTCGGTCTCGAAAGATGCAAAGAATGCTCGAGTTTTCACGGCAATCCCGTGTTGCTGCTGTCTCGTTTACGTTAACTTGTCGAGGTCATCTTGGCTCGTTTTCTCAACCACTAAATCTCTGTTCAAGAGGTTTTAATCTTCGTACTTTGTTTGCTCAGTTGCATCCACTTGTTGCTGCGAATCTGACGATTCATTCGTTGTTTATGGACGAAGAAGGTCATCGATGGGGTTTTCAACTTTCAGGTGCCACTGCACATGAAATGAGTTGCGATCATTTCATGCAATGGATTGGGAAGGACGTGAGACTTCCGAGTGATTGTACGGAAGCTCAAGTGTTTGGGAAACTGCGTATGGATCTACTAAGTGTTTATACACAGAAAGAAGTGGTTACAGGTACTATTAACACTGCGTTGGAAGAGGGAGACGGTGATTCATCTGATGAAGATGAAAGTCGAGTGGATTTGACGCTTTCTCGCGCAATTCTCTTGAAAATCCGTCAGTTATTGTGGGAATTTACGGATTCTGACTGGCAAGTGGATGTGAATCGTGCAATTCGAGCCTTATTCGGTGGTTTTATGAGTGAAAATGGCTTAAAAGACAAGAAAATGTTGACTAGAAATGAACTGGAGCAAGTACTTGAAGGTGCTGGGATTCTCTTGTCAATTGTCGAATGGGAGCAATTGTATTCGTACTTTGCTGATAAAGACACGGGACTTGTTAATGTGGAGAGGATGTTGATAGCATTACGACCACAACTTAAAACCTTCCCAGTAATAACTTACGAGCTTGCACCTGTATTGGACACTGTAACGCAGGTGGTTGTCAGTGTACAAGTGTTGCTGCATGCGTGATTAGACATTAAACTACGCTTTACTACCATCAGAAAGGATTCTATGTAAGGAACTTGATACCTATAGCTCGTCCTTAACATCAGACTCGTCAGCAAACTCGTCCACAATCTCCTCGTCTGAAGACTTGACAGACTCGATCGGGATGGTCTCTAGGTCGTCAACTGCTTCAACATGAGGCACAACGTTGGCATTGTACACACCAGTGTACGACGGCAACGTTAGCTTCGTTGGGTATTCTCCTCCGAAGTGAATCGTGAGCTCAGTAGCCTCCTTCACGCCGGCTGAACCAAAATCGGGCGAACTAGCAACACCGACAGACACGCGGATCTGGTGGTCGCGCTTGACGACGTATGACGTCGGTTGGAAACGGAAAACAGCCTCGTAGACCTGGCCAGGTACGATTTCACGGCCGTCCGCGCGCTTGAAAGATTGTACGTGCGATTCTGGACGCAGCGTCTGATGCACAGGGTTCAACAATGCCTCAGTGATGTACGTGACACCAGGACGTTTGTTCTCGTTCGGGAACGGAGCCGTAAAGTCAACGTCTTCCAGGTACGCTACAAGATTGATGTTCGGCTGGTCCACCGAGAAGAAGAGACGCAGCTCTGCTTCACCAGTGATCTCTGTGAGTGGCAGTTCATGGGTCAGGAACGTCTTGTACTGGTCCGCCAGAGGTGCACGATCATGATAGTACATCGGACGCAGACCAAATGGGGGTCAAGAACGTCTTGTACTGGTCCGCCAGAGGTGCACGATCATGATAGTACATCGGACGCAGACCAAATAGATGATCCAGCATATTCCAGCGCGAAACAGCGTCCAGCGTAGGTTTAATACTGACATTCAGAGCCACTTTACTCGTCTCAGTCTCCGGTTCAGACTGGAACTCCTGGCTACCACCAAGGTACAACACTTGGTCGCTTAAGTAAGCTGGAGGCCACGTACTCGACTCTTTCCAACGATTGTGCGCCATAGTGAAGTAGTGTACGGGCAGTTCCTCGTCAAATTTGGTGATCTTGCGACGGTTAATGTACATGTGGTGGTCGAAGAAGCGACTCACTTCGTCCAGATGGTAGAAACACTTTTGCTTCGACAGTGCAAAAGGATCCGCATTATCCACACCAGCGTGGCTCCAAGGTCCCAGAGTGAGACGGTGGTGCGTCATGTCCTTCTCTACCGCCTCACGCGCTTCCTTGGGAAGAGGAGGAAGCAACGACGCCGTATCGGCGTCCAGCGTATTGGTCAAGTACTTAAACATCAAAATGCTCGAGCGTGCGACGCCCATATCGAAGAAACCAGCGGATGTCTGTAGTGCAACACCTGAAGCAGCAATAGCACTAAGATGATGGAGCGCATCCAGTTGTTCGGTCGTGACGCCAATCGACGCCAGTTTGTCATCGCGATACGTGACGTCCTGAAGCTCTTGAGCCAAGTCTGGGTTCTTCATATGCTGGTGGATGTAATTGTCGAACTTAGCGTCGTCGTCGTCCACACGGTAGACGTTGCCACCGAAGTGTTTGAGCATGAGGCGAGGCTTAAAGGTCGGGATGTTGTCCCAGCGGATCTGACGGTCTGTGGCGCCCGTGAACGACGCCCAGTCTTTCAACGCCTTCTCGTTCTTCACGCCGCCGGGAAAGAGTGCGTCTTGGAACACATCTACAGGTGCACTAGTGACCGACACAGCCTTAAGAGCTGGGTGGCCACTGGCAGCAACTAAGAGCGCACCGACGCCATCCAATCCCTGGCCGAAAGTAGCCACTTCTCCGTTGCTCCATGGCTGCTGTGTGATCCATTCGATGACGTCGTAAGCGTCTTGCACCTCAGCATTGGCGAAATCATGTTCTTTAGCGCCGGCTGAAGCGCCCGTACCTCGCACGTCCACAGAGACCCAAGCGTAGCCGTTCGTGACGAAGCGCTGTACATAGGCGTTAACGCGCGGGTTGGTGAACTTACGCTCATAGCGCGTGAAGATGTTGAAAGGGAAGTCGAGCGTGTATCCACGGCCGTGACGTGTAGGGAAGAGCACAGTGGGTACTTTCTCCTGTTTATCCCAGAGGTAGTTCGCCAGGTACGAGTCCACAGCGAGGTCGACGCCGTCCCGCATGGAGACGTACTGCGTTTCATGATGCGTCTGCTTGGGGTCGAAGAAACGAAGCGACTCGTAGCGCTTCTCGCCGAACCACGAGTGGTCGTTTACGTGCTGTTCGCATACGATGGGGTCTTCGCGGTTCGAGATGTAGCCGGCGACCTGGTGCGCTAGATAGAGTGAGACCATGGAGAAAACTGCGTTCTTCATGTAGTACTTGGTGTTGGCTGCAGCCTGGGGCTGTGTGTCGGTCGCGGGGGTCGCTTCCGTCATGGTAATCGAAGCCGCGGACGAGGGACTTGAGTACTACGATGCAATTTGGCGAATGACGTACGAATGGTATCCACGAGGAGGTGATGGGCAGATTGATTGGCCAATCAGGAGCGAATACCTTTTCGGCATGAAGGATTAGAGGTAGATCCAAGGGGGATGATGGGCAGATTGATTGGCCAATCAGGAGCGAATACCTTTTCGGCATGAAGGATTAGAGGTAGTAGTGCTAGTGAAGATAAGAGGTATGATAAGCGATACGTATTGACATAGTGGTATTATTTATATAAAGAGGTTTATGGACAATTTGACAGGCAGAACTCGGGGAGCGGAGCCATAAGTCAGCATTACAGGATGGAGGAGGGTGAAATGCGAGACAGTGACTTTATTCTGCTGCATGTCGTGCGTATACGACAGCGAGTCGCAGGACTGGAGTGGGGCTTTCAGAGGCACGCGCTTTGCACTTCGCCGCACGGTTCTGTGCGGTACAGCAATATGCTTGGCAAGCCGGGCGCAATGTACCGCCAAACTACCAATACCGGTACACTGTCTCAATCAGCAGCAGTTTAGTCTCCGCTGTAATGCCAACGTAAAGACGGTCTCCGCCTCGTAGATGGTAACCGTTGCCATAACGAGCAGTGACTCACTGCCAGTGAGCAGCTCGTGTGGGCCGACGAGACGACCACCAGGATAAGTTCGTTCGATGCTGGTAATACCGTGTATTAATATGTATAGACCAATATCTCAGCCAATCAGTGCGCTAGAATTATACTACTTTTCACATTTACAGCAGCTGCATACATATTTAGCCAATCAATGTGCTAGAATCATATTATATGTACACAGTTTTTCGCATCTCCATACATATTAACGGATTTTTGCGAATAGTGACCTTATTATTAACCTTAGCTCATAAATATTAATAGTACTGTAGCCTCTTAAATGCTATCAGTTTGGAAAGGGGGTCTACTAATCGTAGAGGGCTTCTATTGCTCGACCACATCAACATCCAGCGCTTCATCAAGATCGTCGAGGTGTGTAAGGGTCCACAGCTGCTTCGCCGTTGCTGATGCTTCACTGCTGTTGAAAGTAAACATCATGCTTCCATATCAACCACCGTGATTTGCTCTTGTAAAACCCAGCAGCTTCAATCGACCATCGATTCGAGCGTTTCTCGCTAAGCTGTTTTACACCCCACTGCAAACGGTTTCACTGATGGTAGGCCACGTGCCGGGCTTCCACGCATCTATTACTCCAGAGTGATTGTATATAAAAACCTTGTAGATGCTGACAGCGGTCTTGTAGCTGTAGAGGTCTTTTATTTCTAGAATATTTTTAGGCTTCTATATACATGTAGAAATGGTCGCAAAAATCCGTTACGCATGTATTTAAACTAGATTCCGTGGTTAGGCT
>JAIKVB010001158.1:0-15086 GCA_024679045.1 Phytophthora brassicae
TATGCTTGTTTTGCGGTTTCGTAGACTTGACGTTTCCCAACGTATATCTCAAATCTAAGTCGTAAGTGACGGTAAAAAACACGAAAAAAATCGTAAGCTGTAAGTTACGCCTTAAAAAAAGACAAAAAAACAAAGAGGCACCTGTGGCAATACGCGGTCACTGCATCGCACGTCATAAACATCTTTGTTCCGTAGCGATGTGGCTTGTCCGGCATGAACATCCGCATACTATTTCTCTTAGACGTCGCAGGCAGAACGCCTTCGTCGAAAGAAATAATGTAAGACACGGTCCACGCTGACAGAAACGTCTGTTGAAGCACGTCCACAACTCCTCGCAGTTTCCACAACTTGTCTCTTTTATTCGCTGTCTGGTTGTTGCAGAAATGTAGATCTCGAAGTATAGAAGTAGCTCAGCCTTTTCGTCAACAGTTTCTCTCTTGTATCGGTTAGTCTCACGAACAATGAATCTCCACAGGTGCGTAGGCATAAAGTACAGCAGGAGGTCTAGCGGTGAGTCCTTCGCAGCAAGAATCGCGGCGTTAGGTCTCGCTCCTAGAGCTCTCAGACCGGGGAATGAAGGTACGTCCGGTTCAAACTCAGATGAAGTAGGTGTCCAATCCATTGCGCGCAGCGTGTCACGGTTCATACTTTCAATAGTCAGTGAGCTCCCTAAACTTTCAATAAAAGATTCATCCATCATTTGAATCTCCTCCTCATCCAATGACACATCATCGTCAATGTCTGGACGCTCCACCACTTCATTATCAGAAGATTCAGACAAGTCTGCCTCCGAGTCGTAGCTCTCATATTCAGCAGCGTCCTCTTCACCTTTGAGAAAATTCACGTCGGCTACATTTGAAACATGCGGTAAAACAGAATTACCTAATTCAGGTGTCGATGGGTCGCCGACGGAATCACTTCGCCCCGACCTTGTTGGAGTGAAAGGCTCAACGTCGGTATCCGAGCGCATACCAGTCGAAAGAAAGTGTGCAATGTCCTCTTCTTCTCCGCTATGAGGCTCTCGGAGAACCTCATCAATAGTGTTCGCAGATAGAGCAATACTGGTATCAATCTGAGACGCACTAACTGCCTCCCCATCAGCCTCCTCATCTGATTCATCACTCAAAACAAAATGCTCTTTTATAGCTTTAGCTCTTACCACGTCACTTTCCTCTGCATCCTTTTCACTCCCCAGTTCTACATCATTGGAATCAGGTACGGCATCAGGTATGCCGTCGGGTTCATTTGAATCGGGTGTGTCTGCATCAGGTTCGGGGGTGATAACCCGCTTAGCAATGGCATAACTCACTACTGCATGCTCTCCTACAGAAAAGAACCAGTTAGAATTAAAATCAATATAAGTGAATAAAGTATATGTTGCTCACCAATAAACATGTTGACGCCCTCAATGTGCGGGTCCTTCGAACTGTTGGGCGGGTAGTACGACCAAGAATTAGACAGCTGGGTAGGCTTCTTGGACGTCCACCCGACCCGCACAAGCTGGTGCCAAAGATGTCCGAAGTCCACGTCCCTTGAATCAGACTGAGGAAGGGCCTCAGCCTGCGCTTTCGTCCTTTTGCTTTTTCTCACTGGCATCACTTGACTCTCACGGCGCAAATTCTGTAATGAGAGAAAAGTGTCAGCAGCCATTAAATTTAGCCGGTTCCCAGAGAGCGGGACTGAACCCAGCTTACCTTTTTTACACACTTCAAGTACTTTTTTTCGCGTCACAGATAACCTCTCCGGGCTTATATTTTTTCCGCTGAAAAACACACTTGATTAAAGTATTGGAGTCGCCGCTTCCGAGCCAAACTCTCTTTAAAACACTTTTTAAGTCGTAACTTGCGACTTTAAAAACATGCTAAGCTGTAAGCTACGACGTTGGTAGTCAAGGGGTTAAAACAAAATACACTACGCAAATCTTCCCATCGAGATCTACCAGGATCCGGTCATTATTACTAGCTAAAGGTAGGCTTGAAAATGTTTTCAAAACATGAGGGATACGGTGCACGACTATTTAGGTCACACGACTGCTGTAATTAGCGTAAACGGTGTAAAGGGATATGTGGCGCGGAAGATCGGAAATTTTGACTCTATTGACCGCATTAACTTCAAACAAACGTCCCTCCCAGTGGGGAAATGTCCAACAACGAGCCTTTATACAAGCAAAAAGCATGATTATGCAACAAGTCACGTTGGCATATACAAATTTTGCGCAGGCTTTTGACATTTACACCGATGCATCGGAGCACAATTGGGTGGAGTAATTATACAATCTGGAAAACTGTTGGCATTTTGGTCTCGCAAGTACAATCAAGCCCAGACCCAGCATACCATGAACAAAAAACTATTGAGTATTCTTGAAATGTTAAGAGAATTTCGATAAATTCCTTGGGGTTGGCAGCTACGCATATTTACTGACCAGAAGAGTTCAACAGAATCGACATTCAACAATGCGCAAATGAGACGATGGCGGCTCGAAATCGAGGAATATGGACCAGAGTTAACTTATATTCAGGGTCGCAACAATGTGGTGGCGGATGCGATGTCTCGACTCCCAATAAAAGAGAAGACTGAAATGACGGCAGCGGTAAGACGCACTACACTTCGGCAAAAAGAACAAGAACCAACAGAAACGCAACAGCAAACGGGCCTTCTAGAAGGACCCATAACTGAATGGTGTGCGATTGGGCAGTACTAAGGTACTTGTCAGCAAATCAGATGGGAAAGTCGTGTTAATAAAAGCTTTAGTTACTAAGGTGCTAAAGACTTACCATCAGTGGCTAGTCCACCCAGGAGAAACCTTAATTTACGAATCTATTCGAGCAGTATTTACTTGGCCAGGAATGAATCAAGCTGTTAAACAATGGACTCGCGGCTGCAACCAATGTGCACGCAGCAAAAGCTATCGAGCGAAATACGGCAAAGCGTCAATGAAAGACGCAACTTTGCGTACGTGGGCAGACCTTACTGTCGATTATATTTGACCCTTTGGGCCACAGCAGTGGAGAGGAATAACTATAATTGATACCTGCACACGAATGCTTGAAATAGCAGCAGTCATGGATGGCACAAGTGCTAAGGCAGCACGAGTAGTCGACCAAGAGTGGCTAACCGCTACCCGCGTCCTGAAAGGTGCATCTTTGATCAAGGACCCAAATTTCAAAAATAATTCCGCGAATTGCTGGAAAGTTATGGAGTCCAACAGCAAAAACCGACAAGATAATGGTGTGGTCGAGATGTTCATAGAACAATCGATGATAAACTGCGGACTGATACTATTACGACAACAGGAGAATGGGAAACTGCCTGTCTTCAGTAATGTTCGCACTTCACGCACAACACCATAGTGCTAGTAGAGTTTCGCCTAGTCAAGCAGCATTTGGACGTGATATGTTGCTTGAATATCCAGTGGAAATAAATTAGCAAGAACAACAAGACAAACAGGACAGGCAAAGGGCCAAAGCCAACGCAAGCGAAAACGCTGCTCGGCAAGAACATGAATACCAACCAGTCGAGTTGATTATGGTGGCTCGGAACGAAGCACGAGCGTCAAAGTTACAACAGCCTTTCGAAGTACCCTATCGTGTTGTGAGTGTCCGAAACAATAGTATCCTAATCATCGCCAAGATACGCTATAATGAAAGCATTCACATGAGACGTGCCAAACCGTTCAAGCCAAGCACCGCGGAGGAAGATGTGATAAACGGGTAGGTGTTGCTTGTTAGGAATGGTGTCACGCAGTTGAGACCGTCAATATGTAGCTATTTGAGAAAGGAGACACAGTAGAAAAAGAAGACAGAGGAAGAAATAGCACAGCTATACAAAATGAATAAGTCTGGGATTTGAGTTGAAGTTCTCTACTAAAAGAAGAAGCTGATAGCAGCCGGAAAGCTCGGTGCTGGGCCGCACAACGCGGTCCTGCTTCGCGGGCGTCCCTCATTTACTCGAAGAATCCGAAAACAGGCCACAGCTACAGTACCTATAATAGGTTAGGTTTCGAATTAGGTCACGCACAAACCTATGTTACCGTAAATACATCTTTCAACTATTTACAGAAATATACTGGGTCTCAGCAGTGAACTTCGCGTCCAGTGAGTCTTTATGCATTAGGGGTTTTTGCTTTTTGTTGTTGTTGGCGCAGGCCTCGAAATTGTCCAAGGTGAGACCTGACCCACCTGAGGCGTCCAGTGAGTCTTTATGCATTAGGGGGTTTTGCTTTTTGTTGTTGTTGGCGCAGGCCTCGAAATTGTCCAAGGTGAGACCTGACCCACCTGTGACCTGTCATTTACTCACTCTCTAAATAAATGTTAATTAAGAGCTCCCTAATTTCAAATTCTTGAAATATTGCCGTGGCGTCTATACAGTTCGGTTACAGTACGCGAATGAAATTTGGCCCGCTTGTGCACACTTGCAGTGCTGCCAGCCACAAATCAGTGCAGCTGCGCGCTGGATTCATGCACCGGTGCAACCTGTTTACAGTAGACGCGACTTGTGCAGGAAGGAAACCTTGGCTTTGGTCCTGCAACAACATGCAGAAGTGTACTGTACAGTAGCTACAGAACGCCTCGCCTTGAATCATAATTTGCTTTGCTATCTCAGCGAAAAATGCTCCCTCCCGCCTTTGTCCAACGCTTTTTTGAAGCTGTGGAGTCTGACCGTTACGTTACTGTACCACAATATTCAGGCCGAAGAAGACCCTGCGTTTCGAACCATGAATGCTACTTAGTTAAATAAGGGCGCTTGTTGCTGGGTGTATATTTTGATCCACTTGCCGTGCTCTTTGTCTCCTATTATCCTGGGGTCTACAATTTACTCAGGGCGCAAAAATATAAACTACTTAATTCAGGCGCTGGCGCTTGATCTCCAGCAGCGCGTCCGAGTCATCGGCCTTCCACTGCTGCGTGGAGCTCCACGAGCCTGTAGATGGCTGCGAGTTGGCGTTCGAAGGAGTGGATTCAGCCATCTCGACGTTCTCTCGGTCCTCATTCGGCAGTTGCTTCTTGTCCTCCGATTTCTTCTTGGAAAACACGAAGCGGCGGAGCACTTCCATGCCGGCCTCGTCCGTCTTTGGCTCGTTGCGTCGCTTGCCGTTGCCCGGGCCTTTCAGCACTGCACCAGGCAAGGAGCTCATCTCCTCCGCTAGCTCCCAGACAGCATCATCCTCGGGCATGTTCCGCAGCAATTTCGCAAAGTAGCCGTACGCGTGGGTGCGCACCTGGACAGCCGTCTTCGTCTTGACGAACGTCTGAATCTTCTTCCATTTGCGGCCATAGCGGTTCAACCCCTCCATGAAGCGCGCATGTTCGTCCTCTGTCCAACGTTCCCGTCGTTTGTTAGTCTCGCTCGTCTGGCTCACGGGGGAGGCGGCGCCCATAGGACTCTGCAGCTCGTCACAAGGTGTTCGTCCTCTGTCCAACGTTCCCGTCTTTTATTAGTCTCGCTCGTCTGGCTCACGGGGGAGGCGGCGCCCATAGGACTCTGCAGCTCGTCACAAGGCGCATCCATGTTCGTGTCCACGCGAGGCGGCGCGTACGACGTGTAGCTGCTTTCCATTGGCTGTTGTTGCTGCCGGTAAACGGGGGTCATCATAGGCACTTCCTCCATGGCCACCGGTTCACTGGACCTGCCCATGAGGTGCAAAAGGTTTGTGCGAGCCAGAATATCCGCAAAACTCGGCAGACGACGTGGCGCCGGCGCTTGAGGGGGTGGAGAGGGCGGCGTGAGCAGCTGCTGCGGCGCGCGACTACGGAAGCTTCCGGACAGCAAATTAGACACGCTCATGCGCGGCGGCTCAGGCTGCGGGAGTTTCCAGGCGGGCGACTGCTGCGTAAGCGCAAAAGGAGGCACCTGCAGTCGCGGGAGTTCCTGGTAACGCACGGGCGTCTGTGGCATCATCTGGTGCTGGTATGAGGGGTAACTGTCGCTGCCCGGCGCGTTAGCCAGGTGCTTGTGTGTCAGATCCGAATATTCTGCCATACTGCCGTGTCTACTATGGGCTGATATTAAAGGGTTCAACGTTGAGCTACCACACAAAACCCACTGCGATCTTTGGAGCGAATTGCAGAATAAAGCGAGCAGAGAGAGAAAGTGGTTGTGCCATCGGAGTTGCTAAAACGAGGGAATAGAGTTGCTAATTTGAGGGTGTAGCCCTTTCGCTTGTTTAACCCTTCCCCTAGCCTAAGGTTTTACAGTTTTATAGTCACGTCCGTTTTTAGTATGGCAGTTTGTATGCAACGGTGGACGCGAGCAGAAGAGCCGTGTTTGGTCGCTGGTCGGGTTGCACCATGGCCCATTGCCCCATTTCGCTTCCGTCACCTTGAAGACGCCGACTGACTGCAGAGAGCACGAGATTCATGTGAATGTGGCCGACTTGCCGCTACCAGCATACACTTCCCAAGTGTATATGTCTTTTTTGGATTATGTACATCCAGTGCAGCAATCGAAATCGCTGTGCGGGGTAGGGGCCTCCATGTCCAGCCAATTTTCTGCACATCTTTTTGCATCTTTTAAACCATTGTAGATTTTGTGACGTTTTCGGGGGCTTCGAAACGGACACCTGAGAAGCTAAGCTGCTTACGTTGGTAGCTCGCTGAAACATTTGCCATTGTCGGCGCCAGTCTTCATGTAAGTGATGATTACCCCACGGGTGTGTCCACCTCCTTCTCCCAATGCTACGGAATTTTTCTCGCTGCGAGCGGCGTAATACGCCCATTTCGCTTCGCGGTTTGTTGCCAGGATTTGTCCCAGATCATCCGGAGGAGTGAGAAAAATTAGGCTCCTCGACGCCGTCGCGAGCCTGGAACCTTCCGGTCGAGCGCAGGTCGTTACGGCCGTGATCGCCGCCTTCAGACGAGCCCGGAGTGCATCTGCCGCACGAGACTGTAGAAGACAGCCTTCGTACTGAGAGATTGACTTAAATTACAAAATCAAGACATGTATGTAAAAGGTGGAAGGGTGAAAGTAAATTGCCATTTTAATGATGGAGGGGGTGACGACCTTTTAGAAGTTGAACCAACGTCTGTTGTTTGGCGAAGTATGCGGCTGTCGGCACCCCAATATTCAAAATTTAAGTACAATGACACCCCGCCCTTAATCGCTCTCTGGTTTGTAGTTGTAGGTTATGATACGGTGTTTGTCCTGCTGACGTCGCGGCCAATGCCGTAATCGACGGATACCGAACCTGTACCGACACAGACCTGCAGCTGCGCGATGTCACCGCGCGATGGTGCATTTTGAGCAAGCGAATCTGCTTGCAAAGAGAGCTTGACGCTGCTGCTGGCGGACCGAGTGCCCGTTTGGCTGGTTTTTGCAGCTCTACGAATATCCTCTGTCGGTTTCAAAATTAAGCTTATTACGGGCGAGATACAGTTCGAGAGTAGCACGCATGCATCCACCAGACTGAAGCATCAAAATCGAAAGGTGGCAACGGCAGCAAAATGCAAATTCCCGTCGCCATCACCGCGAGCATTTTGTGTGACGTCCTCATCGTTTGCATCGATCTCACGGGCTGGGAGGTCCGCGAGTTTTGGCGTCCGGTCTCTGCTCGCCAACACACAACACAAAAGACTTTTTGTCATGCGGGACACGAGATGCTGACAGCGCCGCCTCTCTATGCCTGCTTGAACTTTTGATGCTACGCCATACAACAGCACTTTGGCTATGTCAGGCTGTTGCTGACCTCTGGGCTGCACAGTGTACATGTATATTGAATGGAAAAGCTGCCTGGCGGCAACATCCGACGCTAGGACAAAAGTTGCGTCTTGTGTACCGAGATGAGGCCTATTAATAGTGACTGGATGCAGATAAGAACTTTGTCTAAAGAAAGGTCGGAAGCAGCATTGCTCGGCGAGCAACAGACATATACAAATCGTATCTGCACTGCCACTTGTCAGGACATCACCGACACACGAGGGACCGACGCAGGAATTGTCAACTCCGAATCTGTACATGTACTGCCGCTCGCTTCAACTGCTACTGTACAGATTAGATTAGACCTGGGCATCGGCTCGGTTAATAAGCCGATGCCCAAGGGGGGTTAACCGGCTAATCGGCTAACCGGTTTCTGAAAATTGGAGCCGCGTGCCCAGATCTGCCACAGAATATCCTGTCCTAAATGATCCCTCCCTTAGGTGATATCCTGCTATATTTGATATGGATGGTGTCCACCGACTCGGTATACTTTGATATCCCTGTCTGCTGCTATATTTGATACCAAAACGGGCCAGGGTGAAATAAAGTGTAAGAGGCACAAAACGTATCGATCAAGAGGTGTTTTGCATAAATAATCTAAGACTGGCGCGTTTTGGCAACGATTCCTTCTGTTTTAGTCTCATTTGGCTCGGACCCGAGCGCGAAGATTTATCATGGGTCCAAGTAATATTTTTGTAGTGGTCGAAACCCACCTAATATAATATGCTTAATCGAAATTTATTACTCCACTAAATGATATTTCTGCTATACTTGATATCAACTGAAGCAACGACAACTATTATTTAGGATAGGATGATCTGTACATATACGGTAAAAGCATCGGGACCATTTATTGAAAAAGGGGAAAATGTCTAAAGAGGTATGAAATCCGAAATTTAATGCCAAACGTGTATGTACCGTCTAAACCTAGCCTGAACCGAGGACTGTAGTATCCAAACATACGGGATACAGCGTACATGTATAATGTAAGCTTACTATGTTCACCGCACAGCAAAGAAGACAGGAATTGGTTTTAGTCTCTTGTTCCTGATGACGTCCTAAGCTAAAATATTTGGCTGGCTGTAGATATTTATACCCCCCACGCAGATTACTGTAACGTTACACTATTTAAACACGCCGAGCCGAGGGCACGTTACAGATATTCACTATGATTGACAGTCCCACATCCGGTGTAGCAGGACCGAAGCCAAGACGGGGAGCGTCATTTTGATTGTCGAGTGTGTTGACGGGTATACATATATTTGCGTCAATGGCTGTCTGCGATTGTCGACGTGGTCCTCGTCGCGCGATGAACACGGCTGCAGGCAGCAGGAAGTTGCTCTTTTTGTTGTTTTTGTTGTTGGTTTTCAGCAACAATAAGACCAAAGATTTTTTAGCCCGTCTGCTTCGCGGTACAAGTTGTACGCGACATCCACGGCGCTCTCGAGACCTGAAGAACGACCACCAGCGCTTTGCCAAATTGAAGGTCTCGCCAAACTGACGAAGTGATCCCGACTATTGTAATAATAATGCCACTCAGCAGGTTTTCCTGTCTCGTTTTCATCCAGGGAAACCTGCTGAGTGGCATGCAGGAGCTTTCAAAGAATTCTGTAGGGCCACCCCTGCTGCGCGCTGATTGGCAGAGTGGCCTGCGACTCGCAGGTGCGAGAGGGTGAGGTCAGTACAGAGACAAGACACTACATGTAATAGAAAATAGGGTGCTTACTATGTTAATAACCTTCAATACCTCATCGCTGCTCACAGAAGTCTCAGTTATTTTATAGTTTAGCAACCTCTAAAACATAATATATTGCCTGAAACCGTCTAGCCGTCTGTTCAGTGCAACCGTCAATATTGACCAATCCGCTGCCACGGAAGCATCCCTATCCCTCCGACGTTCCTTATTCTCGGTATCCGCTCCACACATCGATCTCCGATACTGACGAGAGAGGAAGACCCCCCACCGCCGCATGCTATTGTGAGCCTTCCAGCCGCTCTGCCAGCGATTCCCCCAGCGACCGTTTTCCACACATGACGTCTGTAGTGCTTTCCCCTCCGCCCGGACCCTCCAGCTCCCCGAGCTCCAGCAGCAGCAAGAACGTTTTGATGTCTGTAGCAGTCGAGACCACTACGAAAAAATCGCCGCTAACTGAGACGGACAGTCCTACGACCACTGCGATCGATGTCGGTCTAGGACAGATGGAAGACATGGAGCCAGAGGAAGAGGACGACGATGAGAACGACGTGCAGATTGCAAATGGCTTTTTGGATGCTACAACAGAGCAGCGACCCACCAAGAAGCGACGACGCGTGTCGTTCGAGTGCGCTGACATTGTCGAGTTCGAGCCGACGGTGTACACGACGAGTATTACGTCGGGTGGTGTCCCCGTGGGTTTGTCACTGAACGAGCGCTCGCGGTCTCGACGGCGCTTGGACTCGTACGAGATGGAGCGAGAGAATGAGTACGTTGTAGAGAAAGTGAGGAACAACATAACTTGGATCATGTGCTGACGTTTGAATGGTGTCGTCGCTGTGCTTTTAACAGACGTGTGGGACGCCAAAACTACATGGAAGAGGGATATTTAGACCCCCAAGAGCGAGAGATCATTCTGAATAACGCTGGTTGTGAGGAACCCGTGATCGCTTCTGTGGAGGCTGAGGTGAACACCATCATTCAGCTCAGACGCGAATCGAACGAGATCGACTTTGACTTCATGTATGGACATAGCGAGTTGGGCGACCAAGAGGAAAGTATCGAAGAGGAGGAAGAGGACGCATCGAATGCCGTACCTTTTGAAGAGGATGGTGTTAGAGAACAAGTGCAGGAAGAGAGTGCTGAGGAGAATGTGACGTCGGTCTTGACAAGTGAAGAGGCGTCCGTGGAGGAGCCAGTGTCATCTGTACATCCCAATAGCGACGATGTATGCCGTCGGTCTCGACAAGTGAAGAGGCGTCCGTGGAGGAGCCAGTGTCATCTGTACATCCCAATAGCGACGATGTACCCGAAGCCGCATCGATATAGAGAACGTGTCAGCAGAACGTGCGATGGAGAGGATCATCGATGTTCGCCTCTGCGTCCACTCTTTCTCGTCCTACGTAGTCAGTCGGGTTTTGTCCATTTGTATCTCCTTTTTATTGGCTGTCGGCCGCAGTCCCGATATATCCCACACACATATACAGACGCCATCATTGTCTTTCAATTCCAGTGTTGTTTGTCTTGCTTTAGCATCGTACTTCGTATTCGTTCATCGTGGTGTACATGTATACCGGTACCGTATACATATACATACCGGTATGGTTAATTCCAGTGTTGTTTGTCTTGCTTTAGCATCGTATTCGTTCATCGTGGTGTACATGTATACCGGTACCGTATACATATACATACCGGTATGGTATACGCTCTCCAGGTAGAAACGAACTTAGGCGTTCTAAAGTTAGAAATTACTACATTTAGAAATGATTTCCTCGATCTTTCCTCGTTGGTTGTCACAAGCTCATTTGCCGTTGACGTTCGCGCTGCTGTCTCTGTGCTGCCTCCCACGCCACCAACTTGCCGGATCTCGAGCAATTAGCAGCGTTTATTACTCGCATTCCACACCCAGACGCAATGGCCGCAGTAAACGACGCGCCCCGGAAGCTCCGACGTGCAATCTGTAAGTTTTTGTTTCTTAAGCAACTTCTACATGGATTGCATTCCATTTGAGAAGCTAATTCAGAGTGCATCTATTTCTTCTTGTTCAGATGTAAAGGTCCAGGACCTGACGCCGGGCTCGCAGGGACACAATCTTGTGCTGCAGGTGGTTTCTATTGCTCCAACGGTCGAGAAGAAGCGATACGACGGCACCGTCTCACGCATTGCCGAGGCGGTACTGGCGGACGAAACAGGATGCGTTACTTTCACTGCACGGAATGGTAGGTGCATACTATACTGAGCATGGTGCTGTGTGGTAGTGAGCGATGCTAACGTTTTGCATTAACATGTTTGGCATGCAGACCAGATTGACGTGCTGAAGGAAAAGCTCGTACTAGTGTTGCGCAACAGCAACGCCGACATCTTCAATGGTTTCATGCGGCTTAATGTGACGCAGTGGGGCAAGCTGTCACTGCATCCAGATGGAGTCGCGTCCACGCCGCCGCCGCCACTGCGCATTAATACGGACAACAATATCTCGGCCATTGAGTATGAGCTCGTCACTGTTGACGACGAAGATTGAGGGAAATAATCGCTTGCAGAACCCGGCGTGGCGTCTGTGGGAAAGAGAGTATAGCTGTGTGGAGCGGCTTAGAGGCTCAACTTGAGCCTCCTCCTGATAGCCTTCAACAGGTTGTGCACCTGGAAGTGGCAGCTCGTCCCACCTTCTTTTGGAATTATTAATCTCATGTGGCTCACTTCATTTGTTGAGTTTGCTACGCTTCTCTTTCTCCCGCATCTCAACAATTGTATGCTACGATTTCACGTTTCATGTGTGTTCCATATAGACAACCTCTCACGTGATTATTCGACTTGTAGCTCCTCACCAGCCAACGGTTGGTTGGCTCGGGAGCTTGATGCTTCATCTCTCTACTGAGCTCATTTCCTGAAGAGAGAATTCCTAGTAAACCATGGGTGTCCGTACCAAGACCGTGAAGGGCTCTGCCGTCAAGATCATCGAGAAGTACTACTCGCGTCTTACCCTCGACTTCGACACGAACAAGCGTGTGTGCGATGAGGTTGCCATCATCCCGTCCAAGCGTATGCGTAACAAGATTGCCGGGTATATCACGCACCTCATGAAGCGCATCCAGCACGGCCAGGTGCGTGGCATCTCGCTTAAGCTCCAGGAGGAGGAGCGCGAGCGTCGCATGGACTTCGTCCCGGAGGTTTCGGCCATCGACACGGAGAACATCGAGATCGACAACGACACGAAGGACCTGCTTGCCCACCTGGACCTCAAGCTGGCTGGCGTGCACGTGCCCCAGGTACGATAATATTCTTTATAGTATGGATAGACAATGCTGGAGCCGATGACCGGTGGACCCATTGCAGTCGGCAGCTTAAAAGCTGCTTGGCGTATTTGCTACAGAGGAATTCTGTAGACGAGATGTTGGTTTGCAACCCTCATCTCTTGTGCAGTTAGCACTTGAGTACTGCAGTTGCAATGGTAGCCCTGTCATCAGCTCCCTCAGCGTCGCTCCGTACTGGACGATCTCGAGGTCGAGCGTATTTCTAACTTAACTTGTTTGTATTTATCAGCTTAAGGCCCGTGAGCAGCACCACCACCACCGCAACTAAGTGTCTTTCTTCTGAAAGCGCTAGTTGCTATGTGAAAGTTGTAGGAACGTTTTGTTGTCTCCTAGATCAACATTGGTTTACTATCTCGATAATCCATGGGAACATTCTTTCTTCTCGTTATCGTTTTCATCTCATTTACAACTGCTACGTAACGGTATTACAGGTAATCAGAGAGTATCTAATTTGAGTGACATAATTCTTGTTGGAAAACGGCTTTTCTCACAGAGGTAAATTTTTGGGCGTTAGAATTCCGTGGACTGCTTCATGATCAGGAAAAATTCGTCCATGTCGATTTCTCCATCTTCATTCTGATCGAACTAAAATGAAGCGTTAGGAAACCCTGCAGAAGTAGGTAAACACTTTTCTAGAGGGTATCAAATTTGAGTGACATAATTCTTGTTGGAAACGGCTTTTCTCACAGAGGTAAATTTTTGGGCGTTAGAATTCCGTAGACTGCTTCATGATCAGGAAAAATTCGTCCATGTCGATTTCTCCATCTTCATTCTGATCGAACTCATCGATCATCGCCTGTAATGAGTAGCAACTGTGAGGATACGATAACTTTATCCAAAACTAACCCAATTCTTCACACCTGTAACTCGTCGTCGCCCAGATTTTCGCCCAGTTCTTTGGCAACTCTCCGCATTTTCTAACGAAAGGAGATCAAAGTCAATACATTTCAGCTCACTAGAACAAACAACTAATCACTCAGCACACCCGCAGTGTGATGGCTCCCGATCCGTCTTCGTCAAAGAGTTCGAAAGCCTACAGCAAGAGGCAAATGTGCAGTTTAGTCCAAATCCCAGTCTGGGTGGCACACGCGTCCTACCCGCGCGATCTCCTCGTCCGGATCCCTCGCCAACACTTTCCGTCGCACTGTCACACAATAAGCAGGTCAACTTCGTATCTCTAGCTCGCTAACAAGTAAACAGCAGCTTCATACTGATCTCCATGTAATCGTTAAAGTCCACGCGACCGCTACGCTGCACATCAACATCTTCCACAAGATCCATGACTTCCTTCTTAGTCACTTGGAAACCCAACGCACGCATCAGCACTTTCAGCTCGTGGTAGTCGATGGAACCCACTTTGTCCGTGTCAAAGAGCTCAAAAGCCTCCTGTAGCTCTTTTTTCTGCTCCTCCGGAAGCTCCTGCTTGGTTCTTCGTCCAGTTCGTGCTGTTCTGCTCGTGCGACTTACCGGTACGGCGCTGTCTCTGCGCTCCTGGTGGCGCTGCATGCGTGTAGAGCTCATGACTCTTCGTCGAAGACGAAGAGTCTTCGATAATGAGAAGACTCCGACCGTTATGAGCCTTTAAATGTCGTTGATTGGATAAAAAAGAAAACACTTCAACTTGGCACAGGATTGGTCAATATTACTGTTTGGAGCTTTTTGGCCAAGTAAGAAAACACTTCAACTTGGCACAGGATTGGTCAATATTACTGTTTGGAGCTTTTTGGCCAAGTATCGGTAATGGAGGCCGCCACCTACTCCACGGGCGTGTCGATCCAGTACCCGCACGGTCGCTCAGCCGCCAACTTTACGTCTTCATACCGTCCAGGACCTACAGACTACCCGTTCCCTCTCCCTTCATCCTCAAAAGCGTCTTCAGAGCGCCAATACAGAGCCGATACTGAAGCCTACAGCGTGTGTCAGGAGCTAGCCTACCATTTCGCATGCGAGAAGACTCGCAAAGAGGTGCAAGAGTTATTGCGCAAGAATAATGACACAAGCTATGTCCAAGTGTTGCGTTTTATGGAGAAATACTGTTCAAAAGATGCGTCTGCGGCAAAAAATTGCGGATTAAAGGCTAGGGACTTTAACGCTCCTGTAGTTTTCCCGCATTTCCACGCGTTCCCAACCGCTGCAGTGATTGCCGGTACAGACGCAACATCCAGCGATTTGTGGGTGGAGCCGCTAACGCTCACGTTGCGACGTACGTTTCCACTGTGTTTAGTGGTTCCTCATGACGTTTCAACTGCGAGAAAACTTATCGAGTGGTTGGCTGCACGAACGAACAAAATTTGCGCAAACAAGAAGCGCGAAGAGCAGTGGCTAGAGGATCAGTTGAACAACTTTGACTTGTTGCCACTGGATGAACCACCAGTAACTAAAAGCAATAA
>JAIKVB010001159.1:0-15070 GCA_024679045.1 Phytophthora brassicae
ACGAGTCCATCCAAGTCTCGTGTACGTCACGTTCAGTTGGTAAACAAAAGCAAGAAGACAATTCCTGCTGAGGTTAAGAAGCAGATCAGTGAAGATTCACCAGGTAAATCAGTCGTCAACAAGGTTTATAGACCAGTACCTGTCATGTCAAAGAGCACGTCGATGGTCATCCGAGATCACCCTAAACCGTCATTGGTCTTGAGTCCGAAGGTCTCTCAAGCTGTTCAAGCTTCATGGAGACGCCGCAATAGCGAGACGAAAGACGACCAAGAAGACGAAAACCTCATGCCATTCCAGAAACCGCAATCTCCTGCTTGTTTGACAGAAATTAGGACCTCCTGGGTCCACGGCTCCACTCTGCAGACTGGAATGACGCAACAATCTTCGATCACTTCGTCTTCCAGAGTTGACAGTGGGAGAACGAGCGCTTTCTCGTTCGTTCAGTAAGACGCCGAGACTGGAAAGATTGCAGTCTCGGCGTCTTACTGAACGAAGATTGCACATTGTTGAGTAGATTTATTATTAATAAACCTTTTTAACAATCGACTACTGTTTGCTGCTGTTTTATCTTGTTGCAGTAGAAGATTGATGGAGCACTGCTAGTGAAAATCACGACTGTCACGTCGTCCGAAGCTGCAGGCGCCACTAATGAGTCATGAGTGAAGTGAAGTCAACGGTGAAATATTTTCCTGTGGTATTAATAAGATAAAGAATGAGGAACAATTATTAGGAGCGCAAAATCTTACTTAAAGTATTACTTTGAAGTACATGGGATGGATCTGTCCACGTATATTTAGGCATACGCATATCTTTCACAGCTACAGTCATACGCTGTAACAAATCCGAATCGATTAGACAGGGATTCGAAACTATTTTTAATAGATTTTAATTGTTTTAAGCTAAGGTCACAAACAAAAATTCGATATCGCGGGTATAATAAGAATGATGGGCACATACGACTTCACCAGATTTGGACACCAACATGCTGAGTTATAATAGCAGCTGATAGGAAATGGTAAGTAAAATTAGTTTGACTTTTATCATACATGGACTTTTATGCTACTGGTACACTTAGGATAGCAGATCGGGGTACGGGAAGCAAGCATCAGATACGTGATCAGGCATGGCTGCATGCTTGATTGGAGATGCAGGCGACGTGCTGTCAGTTTTAATCGACTGGCGACGGAGTTGCTTACGCAGGTGCTGGAACTGCTGCCGCGCTCGAAGACCGTTGGACTCCATCTGCTGAATTGCCAAGAGGTCTTTTAGTTGAACGGCGTAGCTGGCTTGAAGCTGCTGCAGCTTGACTGCGAGCTGTTTCTTGTGTCGCCGCTTCAACTGTTTCCGCTTGAGGTAGTCATGCGCCACACTGCGCCGCCAATTCACACCATTAGACGTTGATGAGGAAGACTTCTTCGAGTGAGGGCGTGATGCACAACAGCAGTCCGGATGATTGTAAAGTTCACACCACTGGAGGTTGATGAGGAAGACTTCTTCGAGTGAGGGCGTGATGCACAACAGCAGTCCGGATGATTGTAAATGCGCTCACGTTCAGCCAGGAAATTCATTTTGAGCCGCTCGTTCTGGCGGGAGAAGTGCAGCAGTAGGTTCGTCTGCTCGTTTGTGGCGGCAACACGGTCCGCCTCGATAGTGTCATCAGCATCGGCTGTAGTGCTGTTTTCGGCAGCAGGACCAGTGTACTGATACATGGTAGCCGCCAGCAACGACCCTTTGTCGCTGACGAGCGGCACAGACACAAACTCAGGCTCGTATTGCTCGAGTTGCTCCAGCTCCTCGTCCAGCTCGACATCGTCCTCTTCTTCAATAGGCGTTGTAGAATCCGCTTGGTTTACTTCACCAACTTGCTTCACCGACTCACCGTTCGCAGTATCTTGGTTTTCACAAACATGATTGTTGTGGCCCCGCTTGTTCGTTGTTGAGACCGTTTTCTTCGTCGAAATTCCTGCATCAGCTTTCGCCATAGACTCATTCGACGCCTCGTTATTTTCTTTGTTTCCACTGTCCTCCTCGTCAATGAAGAGAGCTTGAGCTATCACCCGATGGCCGGTCTTCTTCCCGCTAGTTCTAGACGTTGCCACTGCTTGGTTGTTCTTCGCACCTAGTTGAGCCAAGACAGCTGCAGCGTCAACAGCAGAATCTAGAGGATCTTTCTGGTTGTCCACGCGATACTTGGAAGAAGAAGCGGGAGGGGGAGTCCATTGAAGCTCCTTCAGTGCCAGTAATTGTCTTTCTACTCGTGAAAGTCTAAGCTGCTCCGGAGTGTTGGGATTTGAGGATCCAGACGAAGACGAGACTGACACAACCGGAGAATCTGTCACCATGGACATTTTGTCGGCGTTTCTTTCGCGTTTGGGGGTCGTCACCGCTGTCATGTTGTCACTGACATTGACCGGACCATCCACACTCAACTGTTTCGCTTTGGCGGGTTTCTTGTGCATCTTGACTGGCAGCTTTTTCTTCTCACTGACTTTGACAGATGATTCCTTGGCTGAAGTAAACTTCTCACGGCTTCGCTTGGTCTTGTTACTGCGTTCTGACTCCTGAGACGACTTTGACGACATTACCTGACGGCTGCGCTTGTGGCTAATCTTGTCCTGTGTTTTAAGGCGCTTGTTCTTCGTAGACTGTTTTTCGTCAACGTCCGAGTCACTACTGCTGTCACTGTTTTCTGAACTGCTCTTTCCAAGATCTCGCATCACATTCCGCAGATCGCTCTTCACCTGTGAATACTCCTTTTTCTGCTGGTTGCGGTGCAAGAAAGCGTCCAGACTGCGCACAAGAATTTGATCTTGGTTAGCAGCTACAACCATCCATTTCTCTTTCTCCGTCTCGGGCAATGGTAAAACTGCAAGAAGTCCGCTCGTGTTGACTCGAGTAAGATCTGAAAACTGAGCCTGGAAGTCAAGCGACGGGTCCACGAAAAACTGCTCGTAACCTTCGATATAGTCCAGAGGTGTCGCGATACCCGTTTCCTTCTTGGGTTCGTGGAAGAACACGCTGCCATCACTGCACATGCCCACGGTGAATGGCGACGCAGCCTGGCCTGCAACCTTGCTGACTGTCCGCATGTGGCGTTGGCCACTCGTGTCCTCTGCACCACGTCGGCGGCTTCCGCGAGGGTTCCACGCACGCAACGAAGTAGCATTTCTAGACTTGATTGCAGCCTCGCGCTGGGCTCGCTGCTCTTTCACAGACAATGGAAGATCTAAATCCATGCGGCTGGCAGACTGGAGATCAATCACAGCAAGAGACTCACCTCCACCATATGCGAAATCACCGTACACAGCGACTGTGTCAGTGGTTTGCTTTACGTCCGTGTGCGATTTCTTCTTTATCGTCACCGAATCATCAGAGGCGTCGTACTCCTCGTCCAAATGCCAGATGCGCACGTTCTGGTGTTCCGACTTGGAAATAAACTGGTTAGCAATGGT
The DNA here is from genome assembly GCA_024679045.1 of Phytophthora brassicae. NCBI lineage: Eukaryota > Oomycota > Peronosporomycetes > Peronosporales > Peronosporaceae > Phytophthora > Phytophthora brassicae. Next base: position 3,453 of record JAIKVB010001159.1, read on the forward strand.
CGGGTGGAAACTGATGAACTCTAGCGAAATGCCATTCGTCTGCTTGTCGAAAACGCACTCCCAATTCCACTTTGATCCATGCTCCGTCTTCTGTTGGTAGAACCGCCACATGTGCACGTTCTTGATGCCGATACCACACAACAATCGATACTCGGTCTTCTTGCTGTTCTTATGGTACAAACTCTTCGCAGCAGCAAAACCCTTCAGCTTTGCATCCGAGTACGTGTGCGAGACGACTTTGGCTGTGGGCAGCCCAAATGCAGCACCAACGTCCTCGTCTTCATCCATGCTGTCATCGTCGCTGTCTCCAGTCGTCAGCGTGGAAGACGAGGCTCCGTTCAGCTGCGGCAGGTCCGTAGGTGACGGGAGCTTAATACTGTCCACCTCATAGGCACGAATCTCGGTCGAACCGCGGTAGACACCCGCGAAGATAAACTTGCCGTCCTCTGGGATCGATACGGTTACCATAATCTGCGTGTACATGCCACGTGGCATGATTTGGTCCAGCAAAACTCCTCGTCGGAAGATTAACGCATCTTTCGTGAGTGGGTAGAGATATACCATGCCATTGTAGAAGCCCACCACTAGGAACTTGCCATTAGGGGCAACAGCAACAGAAGACACCGTGGACGACACGGAGAACTGGTACTCGAGACCCACGGGCGGCATGCTGGAGCTGCTGCTGGCTGTAGAAAGCGCTGGGCTTTGTGACAGAGCCTCACGCACTACCCGCAGATTGCCGATCGTAGCAGCATCAAACGTCACCTCTGCCTCGTCACTAGAATATCCTGACTCGTCCGAGCTTGAGGAAGACGAAGAGCTGCTGCTCTCCACCGGTTGTGGTCGTACAGACTTCGTCTTTTTGTCGCTTGAGCTTTTAACGGGTGTAGGGAACAGTAATTTACGTGTCGGATCATGGCTGCGTGTGGAGGACGTCTCTCCGTCCTTTTGAACCCTCGAAGAGCGTTGCGTGTCTGTGTTTTCCCGGTTGGAAATGTCCTCGAGGACGTGTGCGGCCTTAGACAGACCCACACGGTTCTGCATCGTTTTCTTGGGGTTCATACCACGCTCCTTAACGCCGGGTGTTAGTTTAACCTTCTTGGTCTTTCTGTCTCCTGCTTTGTGGTGAGTGGAAGGCATGGAGAGCCCTTGGTGCGCACCAAGCGGACGCTTCACAGGCTTCACTTTGCGTGTCGCCTGGCCGCTGAGAGTAAGCTTGTTCAGTGGCTTCTGTGTGTTCGATACCGGCTCAGGAGACATGAACGATGGCGAAGTGAAGCACGTGCTTTGCTCTGTCTGGTGAGTGGTAGTGGCGCTGTTTTTGGCCGGGGTGGATGCCGCAACAAGCGTGGCGAGGTCGCTGCCTGACGACGTGGACGAGCTCATGCTGCAGGGACGCGCTAGCAGAGTGATGGTGACTGCGCGCTGGATGTAGACTCGGAGGCTGGAGGCAGAATGCGGAATGCGAAGAATTATCTGAGCGCGCGGGAAAGTTGGCGCCAAAACGAAATATGGTGTCCGACACATAATACTGGCGTGGTGTACACAAGTATATATGTGGTGCACATCAGTGTGTTGGACCTTGTTGGCTGGAAGTTTGTATCAAAGAAGTCATGGCTGACAGTCGGTCGCCCGTGCTGGAGCCTGGCGCTGACCTCAAACACCTCGGTATGTGTGTGTCAAACCGTGGCTTCTCTTCCTCCATCTTTTCTAACTCTCCATGTCAACAGAATCCATGCTGGACGACAAGAACCAGAAGCGTCGTAGCAAGAAGGCTGGCGAGTCATACGAGTGAGTACTATTTCTAACGTTAATTGCGTTTCTAATTGAAAATATCACTAATATAGTGATATCACTACTATTCTTCAGGAGTACGCTAGAAGGTTGGTCTCCTGCCACCCATGGGCAACAAGTAGTACCGCCAATGGAGAAGCTCAGTCTAGACCCTGCAACTGCCGACCAGGACGCTAAAACTGCAGCTAATGACGACACGAAGAAGCTTTCAAAGGCGGAAAGGAAGAAATTAGCTGCAGAAGCCTTCGCCAAGACTGCAGGAGCCCCCAAAAAGCGCGAGAAACTTAGCAAAGCCGAGCGCCGCGCCCAGCAGGAGGCCAACAGACAGAAGAAGGAGCCGAAAAAGGTTGACGTCGCCGGTCCAACAGCTCCAGCGCCTATCAATGTGCGTCTGCAGTATGATGACGCTAAGAAGATGGCGCGCCGCTCCAAGGTGGCTGTGGTGGTGCGTACGCAGGCCCAGAAACAGGTCGAGATGTTCTCGCACCTGCCGCAGTACGAGCGTGAGAGCTCGTTGAGTCTAAATGTGGGGTTTTCCAACAAGGAAGAGGTGCATTCGGCCGTACTGGCGCTCGGACTTAAGTACGCAGAGGGCAAGATCTCTGGTGGCAACGCGCGCTGCATCGCCATGCTGACGGCTTTCCAGGAGGTTATTGACGACTACGTGACGCCTCAGGACAAGCAGCTCAGCCGCGACTTGGACAAGCGCCTTCGTCCGCTGATCCAGTACTTGATTGACTGCAGACCGCACGGTATTGGCATGGGCAACGCCATCCGCCGCCTTCGACGGGTGATTGGGTCCACACCGCCTGAACTCAGTGAGGAGGAGGCCAAGCGCCGCATCCGCGAAGAAATGGACGAGTACGTGCAGAGCCGCATCTTGTTGGCCTCACGCGCGGTAGTTAAGAACGCGCAGTCCAAGATCAGCATGGGCGACGTCATTCTGACGTACGCGCGCGCCAATGTGGTTCAAGATCTGCTGCTCGAGACGGCGAAGACGTCGCCGGAGGTTGCGGCGACCCTGCGCGTGATTGTCGTGGACTCGCGCCCGCACTATGAAGGACGCAAACTTGTGAGCGTGCTGGCTAACGCAGGACTTCAGTGTTCGTACATCCAGATTAACGCTTTGTCGTACATCATGCGCGAGGTGACCAAGGTCTTCCTGGGCGCCGCAGCCTTTATGAGCAACGGCGTGGCGGTTGCCCGCGTCGGAACGGCGCTAGTGGCCATGAGTGCGCATGAAGCCAACGTGCCTGTGTTGTTCTGCTGTGAGACGTACAAGTTTTCGGACCGAGTGCAGCTGGACGCCATCACGCACAATGAACTTGGAGATCCGGACGAGCTCGTGTCTTCGTACTGTACGGACAAGTCACGCTCGCGACGTCGTTATGGTAGCAGCGGTTCTGGTACCGGTGAAGGCCACATCTTGTCGGACTGGCGGGACCTGTCGGACCTCAAGCTTCTCAACCTCGTGTACGACGTGACGCCGATCGACTACGTGTCGATGGTGGTGACGGAGCTAGGTATGATTCCGCCTACCTCCATCCCTGCTGTGCTGCGTGAATACTCGCGCGATGGTCTCGTGGACGGCCCCCTTTAACGCAGTTACCGGTAATACAGCAGTTAACTTGATTGCAATGTCTTTGATTTTTGCCACGTCTAAGCTTACTGTCGTTCAAGACTTTTCTGTTTCTTACGTTCTTCGCGCTCTTGTTGCGCCAAAAGGCTTGCTGCAGCTTCAGGATCATCTTCGTCGTCTAGCGTCATGAGTTTAGTACACACGTCCATCAAGTTTGGCTGTCGGAGCTCACGAAAGCGCAACGACAGCATATCGATAGCCGTAAGCACTTCCATCGGCGTTTCCTCCTCTTCAGCTTCGTCATTGGCGTTTGATAGTACAGCCATTTTTGGGTATCGTTGGCTGAAATGGGTAAGTAGCAGATGACGCGCCTTAGCTTGACGACCCACTTTGATTGCTTCTTCCATGGTACAGTGTGCCTTGTCCTTAGCTTCCTTTGCCAAACTGTCCTCGAAAGTGGCTTCATGTACCATTAAAAAGGCACCTTTGGCTTTTTCTGCTAGTTTATCACTTGGACGGCAATCCCCCGAAAACGCGAGCTTGGCATCGCCTGCAACAAAAGTCACGACAACTGCGTACGACTGAAGCGCATGCTTTACTGGCACACACTCAATCTGCGCGATCTGTAGCGTCTCTCGCAGCCACGCGTGTACACGCGCCGCCTCGACATGAGTCTCGACCTCTTCAAAGCGCGTGTCATTCTCATCGAAGCAGTAGTTTTCAGTGAAAGAGTACTTGCCGCGCACCGTCGGGTCTACCACTGCGTACTCATCCAGCCATGATCGTAATGCTGTAGGTCCTATCACAAGCAATGGCTCGGCATCTGTACGGTGGCTTAATAGTCGAAGCAAACCAAGGTGATGATCAGCATGGTTGTGGGAGATCCAGACACACTTGAGACGGTCCACTAGTTCTTGCAGTCTCTTTTCATCACCACTAGCATAGCGATACATCTGTCCGAGACTTCCTTCGCCACAGTCTAACATCATTCCTGCCCAGTCATTGCTACTCGTTGGTAACTCAAGGTACATGCCCGTGACATTGCGATATTTGGACGGGATGGCACATCCTGTGCCCAGGAAAGTGATACGACCGTCAATGAGGTCTTCATCTACTTTCATCGCATCCAAAGTATCAGGCGTGGTCGCTATCATATCCACAGACGATCTCACACTCTCATGGATCTCTTTGAAGTCAAGACGAGTCCAGCACGTTGACGCATCGAAGCCACGACGAGCCTGAGGTGCTAGAATGAACTTTAACAGACTCTCGCCTAACACCAGCTTCGAATCTGCAAGGTCCGAGCTCTCTTCACTAATTCCCATAGTACAGGAATCCGGTACCTTACGCGAGAACGGCATAGCTGCATCACGCAGCTCATGATCTTCATTGGACGGGAATATACACGGAAACACAGTGTGTAACTGAGCTTGCAGCGTCGCCGACGCGCGGTACACCGTCTTCTGAGCACACGCGTCATGACTAAGTAGAACATGGCGCACGTGTGTACCAAAGCTCCGTGCCCACTCAGAATACTTGGAGTGAGCGAGCACCTCCTTCTTACCAAGATGAAACACGACTTCCACCTGAACTTCAGCCTTCCCGTTCTTCTCTCTGTATCGCTGAAAGCCTTCACTATTCACTAACGCATCCACATGACCCACCGACGGACAGCTTACAATAACGCAGCCTACAGCAGGCACCGACGGCAGAACACAGTCACTAGATTTAACTACGCGTCCGTCTGGCAACGTCACATCCTTGCCGTGATGCAGTTGGCCGAACAACTTGCCCTTAGGAACACCCAGCGCCACCGCGCGGTCCACCAAGAACTTGCCGCGCTGCGTCCTTGTCTCCACTACGTAGCTGACACTTACATGGCTGTTTTGGTCGTCATCTGAGCCGGAAGACGGCGATGGACTCTCGTTTAGCTTTCGCTTAGCTCCGGCACGCGTTTTGGCTACAGCCACCGAATACACCACCACTTCGTCGTCTTCATAGCAGCTTTTCTTCTTTTCTGCACGTGTTGACGCCTCCGAAGACTCTAGTTTGAAGTCTGGACGGTACAGGAAGTGGCGCGTGGCCTTCAGATACTTATTGGTGCCAGGAGGTCCGTGAATATGCAGTCCAGACTTCCCAGTGTCTGAGACAGTGAGAACCATACCAGGAAGACCTCCAACTGTATGGGATCGCAACTCGGTCAGGAAAACTTGCTGCAGTTTGGCGAGACGGATATGATGCTCCATGCACAAACGTTGAGTCCCATCTCCGACATTGAATAGGAAGCTGCAAGGACAGAAGTTAGGAAGTGGCGCTTTAGAGACATGTTGTGTAGGCACGTACCGACGAGATTCAGTGGACAGAAGCAGACACGGCGCGGTCTCCACAGACTGCACGCTCAAGATCTGCGCATGGACGACCATTTTGATGTGAATGGTGCAGCACGTGGATACCTAATGAAATATAGCAGGATTTTACTTACATACTAAGATGAAGTGAATGGATACTTGTCCAAGAACGGAAAATAATAAAAGCGTGAGTGAGGGTCGAAATGTACCCATATGCATACGAGTTTCTAAAAATAAAACAAGTCCAAGATTTATATAGAAATTGCTCTATTTTGCTCCCTTATCCTCACTAATTCATCGAATGAAATGGACAAAAAGCGACCAAAGAAGTCTGCAGGTCGTCGTATAGCTCCGATTGAGACGAATGTCCCCACTTTAGTCCACCAAGGAAGCTGGAAGCACCGGTCTTCCAGTGTTTTGTGGCTTAAGCTCAATTTCACCATTAAAACGGCTCGACTTCAGAGTCATAAACGACAAAAGTACCAGCATCTACAAGAAGAAGCGCTGCTTAAAGCTCGAGGACTGCTTCAAAACTGGGAAGATGGTCCAGTTCTTCTTACCGAAGACTTGTATAGTCGAGCTCGGACCGAGAATGAGGCTCAAGAGTTACTTAACTACACACCTGAAGCTTTAGCACTCCGATTTAGTCTACGAAACCATCCAGAGATTGTAAACGCAGTTAAACAACTCTGGTCGGTGGATCTTCCTCGAGACGAATTAGGATGTATCGACCAGCGTGGCTACGCGTGTTTATTCCGTCGAATTGGTCGTAGTCTGGAGCCTGAAGCGACCAAGCGAAGACGTCGACGAATGGAGAAAACGATCCAAGAAGACTGGAATCGAGACAATAAGGGCGAGTCAACTATGAGTTTCGCGAGTTTTTTCGATAGTGTTTTCGAATTAGCTGATCTTTGGTGCGAAACTATCGACGCAGACGAGTACGTGACATTTTTAAGGACGTTAGTACTCCGAATTAGCACTCTTCGACGTGTTAAAAATGACCCAAACAATGCAATTCGGCGACTTTTACGTCCTGTGAAGCAAGTGAAAGCGATAGACGACGAACAATCGTCTTCTTCGGAAGAATTATCTCCTTCTGAAGTCGATGATGAAGAAGAGTTTTCAAGTGAAAGTTCGAGTGAAGAGGATGATTTACAAGTGCGATTACCGCCAGCGTTAACTCCCTCTCACTCGTTGGGGTTTATCGCGACTAAAGCTTTACAAACGCTGCGAGCCAAGACACCAGAAAGTGAGAGACCGAGGTCTTGTGAGCGACGAGCAAGTATTATCACAGAAGACGATTTACAAGTGCGATTACCGCCAGCGTTAACTCCCTCTCACTCGTTGGGGTTTATTGCGACTAAAGCTTTACAAACGATGCGAGCCAAGACACCAGAAAGTGAGAGACCGAGGTCTTGTGAGCGACGAGCAAGTATTATCACGCTTGGAGATTTTGTTTTTGAAGGTTTAGGCAGCTTGAAAGGAGTTTTAGCTGACGAGAAGGAGATTACTCTGAAAACACCCGCTGGCTCACGAGTATCAAGTGCAAAGTCTCGAGTATCATCCGCAAAACGAAACCCTTTGACTATTGTCCACGAACTGACAAGTGGAGATAATACCATAAAAGATGAGAGAGAAGTTAATGCTTTAGTTGCCTTACAGCGCTTAAGATCAGCGCAACCCCAAACTCCATTGCTTATGGACGATGTTGGGCCCAGTGTCGTGATCCCAGACAGTAAACTATCACTGAACGAGAGTTTATCTACGACAAAGAACCCTCAGCTAAAACAACGACCTCCTAAGAATTATTCGGGAGCTTTTGGAGCTGCAAAGTCAGAAAATGGCGTGGGAAACGTGCAAATGGATGGACTTTTACCGTATAAAGGAACGCAAAATGCTGCAAACTCAGCACCTCATCTGAAAACGGCCACTGGATTGACTTCAAGTACTTTTGACAGCGCAAAAGCCGCTCGAGTTGAATCTGGTGCTCGTACATTGAAATTTACTCTTTCGTCAACTAATACGAAGTTAACAAATGAGATGAAACCTACAGGTATCGCATTTGAAGGTGTAGATCAAAGCAAGGGCAATCACAAACGTTTAGCAGCTCTCGCTACTAAAAGTACTTCAAGTGTTGTACAAAACTCAAACCAATCCGCAACTCGTAGACAAATTGTGTTTCCAGAAGGAAATTTCGTGGAAGTCGCTACTAAAAGTACTTCAAGTGTTGTGCAAAACTCAAACCAATCCGCAACTCGTAGACAAATTGTGTTTCCAGAAGGAAATTTCGTGGAAGAAGAACGTTGGTCGATGGATACACAGATTGCTATACCTGCTGCAAAAGAATACGTCTCTGGGTTTGGTTTTGACATCCCAACACTTGATGTTGGTGGCATTTCTGAGAAGACAGGAATTGTACCATCGAATATTTCTTTACCTTTTTACACTTTTGATGAAAATACATCTCCCACCAAGAGATTATTACCTCCAGTACTTAATGAAAATGCTAGTCGAGGACTGCAAACACACCCAGAAACTTTAGATTTGTCCGAAAGTTACAAGAAAACGGCGTTTTTAACGGGCAGTTTGCAAGCTCAAGCGGGAAGAAGAGCGTCAGGTTCTCACAATACTCCGAAACGTTTAGTACCACAGAATGCAACTCCGCTTTGGGTTGCAAAACCCGGTAACAATTCTAGATGTAAATCTAGGAAACAAAGTCCAAAGCGAATACGCCAATTATCTCGAGATGATGGCTATGGAGATGGCACTGTTTCACCTTGGGAGGCCGAATTCGACGACGGTGACGACCTTGCGAAAGCTTTTCCTCATGCTGTAAAAGAGCGCGAAAAGCAAGAGAATTTATCTCTTTCTACTGCGTTTATTTCGTCAGCAATTGATCGTTTAACACTGAGTATCTCTTCTTCAATGGTTCCTTCTGAGCCACCTTCCTGTGTATCGGAGCTTACAACATTACCACAAGAATATCACGAATTAGTTCTTGGAGGTTTAGCGCTTACCACCTATAAAAGTCTCAGTAGAACAGAGACTGCTCCTGTTCCAATTGCGTCAGTTCTCGACATGGAGAAGAGTTCAGTACGTGAATCCCAATGGATGTTACATGGAGCTTCTCAACCGTCTTTAACTCTTTTAGACGATGGTATTGAAGGTCGAACAGTGGGAAAGAGTACTACGTCTCCACGGTCCATTTCTACTGCTCTCATATCCAAACGATCTCGTCGAGAAGAAGATCTGGAGGAAGAAGAACTGTGTCCTCGGTTTCTAGAGCATCTTGAAGCTCATGGAGAGCGACCGACAACAGCACTTTCACCACAATATCGAACGGACAAACCCAATTCTAGTGAAGTAACACAAGACGAAAGTTGCTCTTTAAACGTCAATAGCAATGACAATCGACAGGAAGATGGAGAACGTTTATTAATGATGGAAAAAGCTGTGAATTTCCAGACACAAGACGTGACAGTGATTGTGAATGCTACACGTGGACTTGTGCTGCGTCCTGGGACGATGGACGAACTGGCAGTAAAACGAGCACGATACAATCAGCACGCGACAAGGTCGGAAATGATGCGGCGTCGTTGCCAATTTACATTTGGCAAGCATCTCAGCTAATTAGAAACAGTGATGTATTATTACGTCGGTTTTAACTAATTATTGGCTTAATTGCTGGTTGGGGGATAAACGTACTGCTGTACGATCGGGTGCTCTTCGATACTCTTGACGAGTTCTTCGCAGCTTCTGTTCGATCCAATGACGTCCTCTACCACGCGATTTATATGGTCGGCAGATACCGGTGGGTCTCCGAAGAAACCTGCAACGGAAGTCAAGGCTGTTAATGTAAACACCAACGAATTAGGCGACAATTTGTCATCAGAACACGACGAACTCTCTGCATCAAATGCAAATTGTAGAGCAGCCTGAAGCTTCACGCTAAGTGAGCCACGAAGAAGCACGGAAGCTCCGATCAGAAACTGAACAGCGAGCACTCGTTCGTCTCCCGTCCGGTCCAGTAACGTGAAGAGACGATCGAAAATGGCGCGGTCAGATGCAGCGAACTTGACACTGTTTAAAGACTCCTCGAACTCGTCCGTGGTCAAATTTGCCTCGCGAGAGGCCAAAGCGTCTTCTTCACTGTAACCTTCAGAGCACCAGATCGCTTGTAGTGCCTGGAGTTGCACCAAAGTGACTGCAAGAGGCCAAAACAACTTGATGAGCATGACGAAGTTGGAAAACAAACTCGATTTTCACTCACACTGAGTGATTTCCGCGACTGCAGCGACAGCCAGAGGACTGTCCTTGGTGTCACTACCCAATGGCTGTGAGATCGTAATGCCCATGCTGCTGTCGACTGCCAGGCCGGCGCTCCAGGCCCAAAGGTCGCTGTTTTATTAACTTAAACGAACATGGCTACGCTAACTTCAATTTGCAGGACCAATCATCGATCCGTATTTTCAGCCAATTGAAAGTGCAAAAGCGCGTCTGTTATCAGCGAGAAAGACGTTCGTGCTCGAGTGCAGTCGCTGGTGGGGAGATCAGCAGCATTGGCTCACCCGCCGCCAATCAAGATCCGTTGGTCTACGTGCATCCAAGAAAACCAATGTTGGTGCACCCTCGGCTATTGTGGCTGGGATAGCGTCATCTTTTTGAACCAACCACCAGCTCATAACCACCGAAAGTACGTGCGACGTCACAATTACGGCAAATTAGCTTCGTACCTAAGACCATCTTCGAGTTCTTCCGACGTTCTACTCATTTCGGTGCTTCAGGTGCAAAACCCTTTTTGTTTGCTAAATCACTGGTAAGTTAGTAGTGTTTATGGAAATTGTGCGCCAGCTGGCGACGCCGTAGTTGCTTACGAACAAGTTCACGACTGCAGGATTAGGAAATTGTGCGCCAGCTGGCGACGCCGTAGTTGCTTACGAACAAGTTCACGACTGCAGGATTATGCTCTCAGTAACGATGGCGAAGCAGGGAAGCGAAGAATATAAACGCCAAAGCTGACGAGAAGCAGAATCGTCGCTTGTGTCGGGTCAGAAACTCTATTTTCTTTAGTATTAAGTTGGAGGATGTCTTAACCACCTTTACACATTTAGGGGTCGTATTTTACTGTGTGAAAGTGATTGAGACGAAACTGTAGTACCTCTTCATCAACCTCCAGTGGTGTGAATTGGTGACGCAGCGACTACCTCAAACGGAAGCGCTTGAAGCGGCGGTACAAGATGCACCTTGCAGCCAAGCTATAGCAGCTTCGTGCCAGCTACGCCGTTCAGGTAGAAGACCTCTTGGCAATCCAGCAGATAGAGGAGTCGAACGGTCTCCGAGCGCGGCAGCAGCTATGCATGTAGCTCCGTCGCTAGTCGATCAAAACCGACAGCACGCTCCGATTAAGCACGCAGCCACGTATCCGATCCCGTTTCCCGACGTGATATCCTAAGTGTACAGTACCAGTAAAAAAAGTTTATGTACGGTATGATAAAAATAAACTAGTTTTATTTACCATTCCCTACCTCAGTATTATTCACTTGTGCTATGCGTCTAACGTCACCACCATCCAAATCTGGTGGCGCTGAGACCGTGAGTCTCTGTATTACTGATTCTGTAAGGTTCTAACTCATGTAGTAATATAAATATTTTAATGTTTATGCTAATAAAAATACGTGTCGTAAGTGGCTAACAGACCCGCGCCTGTTTATACTAACGTTACCGGTACTATAATAGCCATACAGCGTCGGATGGAATGCAACTGCCACGAGCAAATCACCAAAGCAAATCAAACGGAGAAATTTGAAACAATCACAACTAGTAATTATTCAATTTTTTTAACCAATAATGTCCATGTACCCATTTTGTAATTTAAGGCTGTCAGTCGGTAAAATGGG
>JAIKVB010001160.1:0-15066 GCA_024679045.1 Phytophthora brassicae
CCGAAATTGGTTCAAGGCTTGTGTACCTACAAAATCAATAATAGTATATCATTAGTACTTGGCCATACAATATATAGTAGTAGTACTTGACGTACCTTCGATCTCGCAAAAAACGAGGGGTAGGTTGGACTTGACAATCCACTCCAGCCAGCCGAAACGGTTCACTGAGGTGCGGCGAGCGTAATGAATCAGCGAGCCGGTTTCCGCAGTCGTTGCTGCGCGCATCTCCTCTTCGAAGCCAAGGTGCTCTCGGCGGACGTGTTGCATTAGGTTGGTGAACCCATTGCGCGCCGTCTGCTTCCGCACAGTACCACACCGGCAGCGGTAGTACTCTGGGATAGCCTCATCATACTCATCACTGCAAGGTGTGAAGAAGTACGCGGAGACCTGCGCATTGGAGAAGGACGGACGAGGGTGGGGTGCGCGCAGCATGGTGGTTGGAGTGATTGGGGTTTTCTTGGTTGTTGTAGGTTTCGAAGTGGGCTTAGAGCTGAGCTGTCTAACGCTTGCCAGGTAGACGGTTGGCTGGCAGCGTATTGAATGAACCTGCAATATGAATTGTTGTATGAACACAAGCTCTAGTTTTTATCGCATACTATAGTTTGTAAGAAGCTGAGATATTAGCATAAATTATGACTACAAGATAGTAATTTGACGCCATAAATAATGATATGTTCGTAGTAGTCTCTCATAAGTTATGGGATAATATTTATGGTAATTTCTTCAGCACCAATTTATTTTTCGGCTGCCCTGCCTCTACGGCCATTGGTGTCAGTAAAAGGTAATGGAGTTTACGCGCATTCGCGCGTGGGGTCCTGCCGTCCCTGCCCGCAAAATAGTCATTCGACCACGTTACTTCAGGCGAACTGTCCAGCACCGCGCTGGCAGCTTGTCGTCTAACATTTTTCCCAGCGCTCCTCCAACGCTTACACCCCCGGAGTCCGAGGACTCCTCCTCTGTGTGGTTGTCAGCATCAACACAGCCTCAAAGCAGCACCACAGCCCCACCCCAGGCGTGCTCCGACAGTCCGTCGCACAGACCACGCGACATGGTGAACTTCATCCACGGGCGTCAGTACGCAGAAATGTTGGGTGTCGTGCGACATGGTCACGTATCACACCGTAGCGTCCACAGTGCGACGCTCGCGCCTCCAAGGCGCTGACGTTTGGCTTGATCCGCAGGCGTCATGTGCGAGCTGTAGGTGAGGGCATATTCACGGGTATCACTTCCGCGCGCGTCCCCTCAGGCCCCACCAGCGGGGGAGCTTCCCATTCTGCAGATCTGCCAGCCACCCATTGGTGGACTGGCTCTGCACGGGTCTTGAACATTTGTGGGGTTCGAGGTGTTTTGGAAAGTAAAAAAATGAAATAAAAATGTATAACTACAACATGCGTCTGAAAATAATTTTTTAAGTACTCAGCTCTATTAATACAATCGTTTTGAGTTTTTCGTAATATTCCTATTGTTACCAATCTACTAGAATCTTCAATGCTGATCAGAGGCAACGCACTTGTCGTGGCAATGTCATCTGCCACTTCCTTATACAACAAGTTCCTACTAAGTTACCTAAATGTACCTCGCCTAGCAACAAATCGCGAAAAGTGTATCACGCCTTTCTCGTCAGCAGAATCTCGAGTATGTTCTTGCAGTGCTACGAGAGCGCGATGAAACCCGACGTCAAAAGCTGAACGATTACCCGCGTATAATTGAAGAACATGATAGCGCAGCATCGCAGAGCGAAATCTTTGACGAATTCGTAGCAAGCTGCAACGCCAACTGCATGGAAGTGAAACCGATCCGTCACCACAGCATGGAATATATGCCTCCATTAGGGGCCGGGAGTACCTTATGCAGGTTACGCAATACTGCAGCAGGACCTGAGCTCAGATCTGCGGAAAACTGGGTCGGTGACGCCCCTCCAAGCTCATCACTGTGCTGTTCTGTCCCGCAGAATATCTCAATCCTAACATGCGGTATTTAACAGCATAAATATATGAAACACTTGGCGGGACCCCGGTGCCCCATCCGGACCCCGGTTCTCCCAAAACAACCGGTTTTGATGTATGTCGTATATTAAAATTATGCAGTGCGACTAGGTATCATTAAAAGTGCTCGACTTTTTGGAGAAGAAGTGCAGGATAGAAGACTGCTTCGCGATCAATGGATGCGAACTCGACTTGTTTTTTTGGGGGCGGCCTTGTGGACGCTTCTTCGTGCGTTTTCCAGGCGCAGGGGTAGCCTCGTCTACTTCTGCTCCATCCTCTGGGGCATTACGGATCGATTCTGGGACATCAAGGTAGTAATCCAGATACTGCTTCGGTATAGAAAAATACTTTGCAGAAAGAGACTTTCTCTTTTGCTCTTAAAGCACTTTCGTATGGCGACGTGGTAACTTGAAACCTCTAATATAAGCTTCCCAAATTGTCCAAAGCGATGGGCCAAATAACTCAGCGAGAACACCTGTACGAATATGCGTTAGGTTATCTTGTGAAATCATCGAGAAAATGATCGACTCCTCCTCAGGAGTGCACACCGTTTTGCGTGCCTTCATTAATTTCAAACAAGTAGTTTGATGTGTATCCAGCAGGTGGTGGAGTGAAATACTTCTCGAGAAGAGTCCCCACCCAACAAAAAAAGGATGTAGATGATCGTTATGATCCAAGAAATTGCCTTTCACACTCTTTACCTTGTTATCTTCATCTACTAATGTGGTCAGAGTGTACAGATTAATTTTGTAAACTGCTCACCGGCACCACGCAACGACACGATCAGCGATATTATGCGAATGTCCTGGGAGCAAAAAGCATAACACCACTTTTTTGTACGGGAATACCAGCGACGGCATAACAAAAACATTAGCAGAACCTTTGACTTGTTTTGACCGACGCAATTATCCATTAAGCTGAAGCTTATTTCGGACGGAGAAATTCCTTTTCTCGCGTTAATATGCAGAGTTGTTAAATGATAGAGCATACGAAGACTGCAAAGAGCATCGGCATTCTTACCTTGAGCCATCTTGTCGTAAAGTAGACGTTGTTAATATTGATCGTAATATCCGCCACAATGAAATTCTGAATGATCAAATTGCTGTTGAAGTAGTCAGCTGATGGACGTGAATGGCCATAATGGGGAATCGAAATCCCGCCACCATAATTTTCTGGAGCTGGTAAGTGTGTGGGTTTTAGTGTATATGGATGGTATGAACAAACATAGTGATAAGTGTATGGGTCCTCCTTTTCTGTGAAGCAAGTATCTTTCTGAATTGCTGGCACGCCCTGGACGATTCCAGCGTCGGTACCGTATGAGTTTTGATGCATTCAGTCAGTTAGGCAGTTTGCTAAAGCCTAAACTACGTGCCATGCATTCTTACGCTACTGTTCGTATTGAAGTTTTTTTGCATTGTATGCTGCGTTGGCTAGTTGGTGGATCGTACGATGATATTTCAGCTATTGCTTTGATGACTGTGCCTACATTTTTTCGTTATGTGAATTCTGGTATGTCTGCGTTACTTGCATGTGAGGATTTAACTATTAGGTTTCCCAAAACGAGAGGCCTGAATTTGAACACGGAGGATATTGGTGTCTTCAGACCCGTCATCATCATCAGAGCTATCGTTATCAGCGGTGTCGGGTATAAGTTTCTCCGGTAGAACCTGCTTTGGTGCGTGTAAAGCTGTGTACCCCTTTATAAAAGTTACCACACAAATCGTCTCTGGGCAATAGCTTCATTGAGGTGCATCGCCTTTTCTCACAAAATGGCGCTCTTTTCTTCTTCACTGAGGCCATACTGCTGCAATATAATCTCTAGACGGACACAACAATCACAAACGTCTTCCATAATGCGAGTGTCAAACACCAGGATACTGAAATATTCTATTCTGAGTAAACCTGGAGTAGCATATAGTTCGAGCATCGGGCTTGGCTCGTTTAACATCATCAACGTCATGGTCGTACACTGTCTTCCATGTTATATTTGGCTCAGTGAAATATTGCCGCGGATGGTGATGAGGACAAGGGAACCCATCCTCCAAAATCCAATTGGAGCAGTGTGCTTGAAAATCTTCCCTTACCTCCCCACTAAAGGCATGCCACGGTTTTGCGCGAGTTCGACGAGTATGCAAAACATCAACATCATTTTTGACCACTTCTCGGAGACGTGCAAATCTATTACTTCCAACATGAAGTACTGCTCGGACTTCACGCTCTGAAAGACCTTGCTCAATTAAGCTGATAACTACGCCCTCGGACTGCTGCCACTCTCTTCCTTGTGTAGCGTCTCCCACGAATCCCAATAACTACGCAATTTGGTAACTACGTCTGCACCAAGTTTTCAATTGCTCGAAGTCGAGCAGCTTCGTCGCTGTTAGGACCCTTGACCCGTTTTCGACAAAGCACCGTCATCTGCGAGCCGCCACTGTGACGGCGCATGCGGACTACACGAACTTAATCTGGAAATGGACCCCCCCTCGTTGCCCACAGTGTCCTAATACCAAAAATAGATATTTTATCTTTTCTCTTTTCTGGGCGATACCCATCGAAACCAAAAGTCATAAATCTCTTCTGCGGTGCCACGAAACGAAAATATATAAATCTCTTCTGGGCGGTATCGTTTGCGGGACACCGGGGTAAAGTGTTTCATATATTAGCACGATGAACATACCACATGTACAACTTAGCACACAAACAACGGACTCCACAATGAAGCCCGCTGTAGTCACCGAAGACAATTTTTGAAGTCTTTGCGCAGCATGCAAGAGCTTCGTCCTCCATTTATGGGGTTTTCCTTCGTGAATTGGCGGGTGACGTTGTGGCGACTTCGCGAGGGGATCATAGCTTCGTCAAATGAAAGAACCGGCGGCGTCGTGTGAAGGTCTGTGTCGACCACAGACCTGACCTTCCACGCGCGTCAGTCTCCGCTCTCGGGTCAGCGTTGTTGGTGAAGTGCAGATTCTGCATGATGCGGTTGAACAGGTTCTTCCGTACGAACCTTCCAAACGTTCCTTTAGGCACAGCACCGACGGCCTTTGTCGCCCAGTGATCCGCGAAGTTACGCTTCCGAGGCGCCAATATCCGTGCCACCAGTAATCCAATACAGTGTAAAATGTCTTCAGCTTTAATCTTTGTGTGTGCCTTCGTCTCCCTCCGTAATACCTCCTCTCTTGTAGTACTCTCCCCCCGGTCTTGAGACGCCTCAAACATACGGTCTACGCGAGCATTCAGATTCTGTTTGTAGTATTGATTGGACTTGTTCGCAATTCGCAGCCAGAGTCGTGGAGGCATGAAGAAGAAAAATAACTGTAGCGGCGACTCAGCCATTTCAAGCACTTCGAGAGTCGGGCCATAACCTCCAGCATACAGGCCAGGATAAGGGTCAGGTCGTTCGGGATGCGTCTCAGAATCTAAGTACACCATACAACATGTCACGTTAGATCATGTAGTATATACACCATCAGTAAATTCGACAAACGTACGAAAATTCCACCCGACCATTCGCATTTGCTTAAGCGCGTCCTCGTCGAGCGCATGCACCTCCATTTCTTCTTTTGTCAGCGCATTCCAATTGGCCGTGGTAGTCGCCCAGTCTCGCGACAGCCTTGATTTTGTTTATTTAGCAGCTTCAAGGCGGGCTCGCTGCAGCTGTCGCCTCGCTCGCTTCTTTTCCCGGTTGAGTAGTGCGTCACCATCCAGCCCGTCATCGCTGTCACTGTCTTCCGAAACCTCGGTAACGTCCTCCACTTCCGTCGGCAAACTCGGTTCCACTTCCGTGTACCAATCGTCCGCTTCGTCGTGTGGGTTTAAATCCCCTTCAACGTCGGAGCATAGAGCATCTCCGTCTATAAGATGTGGGGTTGGGGCCACGTCGGTGGTAGTCTCGCCATCGCTGACTGAACCCATGTCGAGCAGCCTTGCTGTCTGCGTTGAAGTGACCGTCACAGTGTCCCCTTCCGACGATGAATCACTACCAAATAGTTATCTGTACAAATACACCACGTCATATACACCATCAGTCATATCACCACATGTGGGATATACATCGTCAAATATCAAAGAGACCTACCTCAGTTGCGCTGCCTTCTCGACGTCAACGTTGTCTTCATCAGCGACGTGGGGACTAGTTTTCTTGCGCTTCTTCTTGTCGATAGTGGAGACCTTTGCCGCCTTTGGTGGAGCCTTCCTCTTTCCGGCCGAAGCGGACATACTTTTTGCAGTGACTTTGCCCTGCTGCACCTGGAGCTGCAACATCGCTCCATCATGGGCTTCACCACCCGCACCTCCTCTTCAGCGATACGTGCACGTTCCGACCGCTTTGCTGCTGAACGAGAAGCTGATGCACTCGTTGACCTGGCCATCGCTCTCGCCTACTTGGCCCTGTTCTCTTCTCTTTCGATCTCGGCCTCACGTTTTTTTCGTCATTTTTTTAGCCTACTTGGCCCTGTTCTCTTCTCTTTCGATCTCGGCCTCACGTTTTTTTCGTCATTTTTTTTGCCTGCCCCATCCTTCTTGGTTGATTCTTCTGCCACACGACTTGCCTTGAATGCCTTTGCTTTTGCCAGGTAGCACGCATCCTTGCCACGTGGAGGATTCTTCTGCCACACGACTTGCCTTGAATGCCTTTGCTTTTGCCAGGTAGCACGCATCCTTGCCACGTGGAGGAGGCCGAGGAAGAGATGCACGGGCGCGGGGTACGGCAGGAGCCGCTGTCGTCTGCATTTGATCCCTTTGCTCGACAGCAGTCACAGAACTAGACCAAACAGTAGACACACACGAAATATCAACGTACGTCTTGAAAGAAATCAAACATGAAGCCTATACACCATGGGATTCACGCGTACCTGTTCGTCTGGATTGTTGTGTTCGCTGCTGCAGGAGTCGTTACTGTTTCGGGCGCTACCTCAGGAATCGTCGCTGTCTGTTGTCCATCGTCTGCTGCTCCAGGAGTCTTTGCCGCGTGTTGTCCTTCACTGCTGTTGTATCCATGATCATGACGTCGCCGAAGTCAGCGTCGATGGCTCGCGTGCCGTTCAGGAACGCTCGGTGCTCCATGGACAAGCGCTGTCGCTCCGCCAGGCTCCGGTACTGGAGGCGCGCCAGGAACGCGTGCTGCTCACTGCGGGTCTCACGCCGCCCCGCCATCACGAGTTCCGATCTCTTGGTTTCTTTTTTAAGACTGACTTGAGAGGGCGGCTTCGCAGCCACTAAATCCAGCGTCTGGTCGCAAATCAGGCCGCAGATCTGTGAATCTACCATGTGGATTTTTTGTAATTCGGAGTTCAGTTTTTGTTATTGACGGCTCGTTCTTTGGTATTTTAAACCTACCCGCGTGCATTTCACAGTCTTTAACATGTAGTATTTTACAACATGTTATGAAAAAGGCTAGACATCGCATGTTGTAATATACAACGGTTGGGAGCGGGGGGGGGTTAATTTTTCGGGCTCCCTGGTTTCTCGCTTTTCTTCGTTCTCAACTCAACTCGTCCTCAACTCAGCTCGTTCTCAAACCAGCTCGTTCTTAGCTCGCTTTTAATTTAGCTCGTTCAACTCAACTCGTTCTCGTCTTAATCTCAGACGTCTACCGACGTATGGCCTCTGTTCGCCTAACACCGCTCTCAACGACTCGTCTACAGTAGACCCGAAAACGCCACACACCGTACCCAATACGCAGTATTTTGCTCTACTGATGACCGTCAATCCTGATGTCACCTTCGTTAGCACAGTTGTCAACGTCTGTCGGGGTACGTCCTCGTTCTCAACTCGTACCAGGTAGCCTCTCAGGAGCTGCCTCCAGCCTTATACTTCTTCAGTGTCTATGTACACATGTATGCTGCCTTTACGACTGTTGTCGACTCTGCACATTCTCAAGTCTGCTCCAGGTTATGTTCACATATGGATTCATTGTCGCTGGTTGGTGCAATCCATTGTTCCGTGAAGCCCCTCTGAAACAATACGATGTCTGGATTTACCTTCTGCTGCTCTGATTCGTTGTTACTGTTATTAAGGGGTTAAAGTGCGGCAGCAGAGGCCATTTTTGTCCGCATCTCCTTGCATCTTATTATCTTTTCATTTTACGTGTAATCGTCCTTGTCAGCGACCCCTCCGCGAACCTTAAGCAGCATGGCATCTGACACACCTTGGAGGGTCACCTATCCCTCCACGCACACATTGTCCGCTCTACGGCAGTCAGCGTTTTATGCGCTATTCCTCGCACGGCGTTCACGGGTCTGCTGCATCCTGCAGTGTACTGTATGACGGCTTTCTCTCATCTTGTCTGCACGCGTCCGCGTTTCTCTGGCGGTACGTGAGTACTGTATGACGGCTTTCTCTCATCTTGTCTGCACGCGTCCGCGTTTCTCTGGCGGTACGTGACTTTATCAATGGTGATAGTGACCAGATTATTAAGATTCATCTTTTGATGAAACGACTGAGCACTCTCAAGAAAAGAGCACTTTTACGTCGGGTAACTGAACTTTTACCCAGCATGAAGAATGACACTCGTTGGTCCAGTGTCTATACCATGATGTGTCGTTATGTGGCAATCCAGCGTCTCTGGATCACAGTACTGTTGCTGCCTCTCAACTACAGGACTTGCTTCACTGGAAACCGTCGCTGTGTTGCCGGATTTCCCAGCGTCGGCAAGTAGATTTCGTACGTCATCGACGATGCAACGGGAGAAATCGGAATTTGGACTTTCGAGTCTCCTTAAGACTACCGCAGTATTACGACAACTAACGTATGCGTCTTTGAACTTATGTATCGAGTGAGAAATAGTTTGAGATCGTGATTTGAGAGAGGTTTGAGTGTTCAGTGACAAATGATACCTGGGTTCGGCATTAAACACACGTGTAAAAGTCCTTGCAGTAGGGTTGGTGTCGAATGCTACGTTTCCACTGACTGTTAACCATGCATTGCACAAGACCTTGTCTTCATCCATGCAGTAGCTGGCGCCTTGTTGACCGCGCTCTTTTCGTTCTAGCCGAAATTAATCTGCTTTGCCAGTGCTATACCGATTGCTTTCTTTGGCTTGACCACTGGCTTTAATGGCAGTAATGGCAGTAATGCTTAATTTGCTTGGGGTTGACATCACCGGCGGCTTCACCAAAAGCTATGTGAATGTCAAATGTGGCACTTGGCGCGCGTTTGGCCCCACCGGTGGGGATGATCTAACCCCAATACTGCATAAATCTAGGACAAAAAAAATCCAGAAGTTAGAAAATCGGCTCCCCTTAAATTCTTTATACTTTACAACTCCGATGTCATCGGTCGAAACCTGTGCATCAGCTGTGTGATTTCGGCACCAATGCATCATCGCGCGCCGTGATGACTGTAAAATCTCCCCAGCAAAATGTCACGTTTAACAAATGCGCTTCGAATTTGTCCTACAAACTAGGACACAAATTCAATAACGTGCAAGGTCGCTATGGGGTCGTCGTTGTCGGATTTACTATCAAAACTATAAATGTTATTGTAGACTACGAGCGTTTCGCGGTATTCAACATAGGAGGGCTTACACACTTCAAGTCATTTTTGTCCTTGAATCTGATTCTAGGACACATCTCAGATTTGCCGGGGCGATTTCAATTGTCCTCGATTTAAGGACCAAAAGAATTGGGGCTAAGGCGCGCAAACATGCCTGCAAAGTATGTTTCCGTTTACGTCATCCAGGTACATGTACAGTATGTATTTCAAGGGAGATATCGTGTTTGGGCCAACACTACGTAACACCGCATTTCGCATGTTAAGCGTCACATGCTATGTATATAGGGATAGCGAAAATGCCTAAACGTTGATGTCCTAGTCCATAAATTATAAAAATAAAACGGTAAAGTTACATATTTGATACAGTAGTTTAGACAGTTGCTTCTACTAATGATAACGCAAAATCTTGGTCGTCATCTACTGACGATCCCTCCAGCAGGGACAACCGTTCCAGGTCCGATATTAGCGATGCTGCTGCATGGACACCAGGACTAGGCAGAATACCACTCACTAGAAATCCGTTCGATATGGTTGATGCAAAGAGTCGATCCCACGACTGATGATCTACCATTCAATACACTCTCAGTTAGGTCGAGCGAGGCGCACCGTCCTCTAAAGCGCGAGGTTAATGCGCCAAAGGCCACACAAACGGTTGAACCAGTTTTCCACAATGATACGGTCACTGGAGATGCTAGCATTCTGATGAACAACAAAAGCAGGCGAGTTTGTGTCTTGCGTTGGGTGAATGCAGCGGGTGTGCTGGGTCTAGTCTTTGATACCCCTCGTCGGTAAGGACCGCTCACTCATTGGGGTGCTCGGTGCTCATCAGCACCAGGTCCTACAGCAAGCGATCATCATCCTATTTTCAGCGAGTAGCGTGGTGGAAGATATCGTTGCGATGAAAATCATTATATGGGGCGTGTTGCGTACAGTTAATTGCGAACCCGCGGGGGACAAACCAAAACCTCTACCTTGTAGCCATAAAGCTTGTGCCTGGCTCTATAGAAAGGAAGTGTTTCGATCATGTTGCCAGCTGGTCGGTTGGCCTGCTGGGACGTCACGTCCGTGGCGTACAGCGCACACGGGTTGTGTAAAACACCTCCTGGGCCTTTCGCTTACCCAATCGTCGTAAAGGCTTGGTGCAACAGCGCGAATGGAGCTCGTTACGATCTTGATAAAAGATGGTGTTTTCACGTGGAAGATGCCGGACAACATCTCCCACGTCCCGCAATTCTTAGGCACGACGAGCACCATAAGCCGTACGTCCTTGTATTTGAGCTATGGGCGCAGCCCTCTCCCAACCTTCTAGCGGCGGGTGATGTGGGGGCGCAATGAAGTCCACAGGGTGTTGAGCTCGCGGGGAGTGAAGCTTGTGAGACGGACGATGGCATCAGCGCCTCCGTCGGAACGATCCAGATCAACAAGAATGGCTTCCCCCCAAAAATGACAACAAAGCAGGCTTCACTACCAGCCGGAGGCGTTGAACGTGGTTCGGCAAAGGTCACAGTGGCGAAATGCTGCCCGAATTTGCAAGTGATGCAGTGGTGGGATCGACTTCCGGTGTATTTGCTGTCTACCGGGAGTAGTACAACGGTCGAGACGTGCGGTACGTTGTGCTGTTTCTATTCTACTGTATTGTGTCTAACATGCATGGGTCAATTTTGTGCAGGACGCCATGTTCCTGGAGGCCGTCGCGTCACCATCCCATGTCCGTCCGCGATGCGGGACTACCATCGTTGTATGGGTGGGGTAGACGGTCATGACCAGTTGAGGCTGCAACGCTACTCGTTGCAGCTTTCAGTCCGCTTTTGCAAGTATTAAAAGACAATCTTCTTGGGACTGGTTGACATGGCAATGACAAATGCCTTTATCGTCTACCGCGATCCCAAAAGCAGCAAGGAAAAACCCCAGCAGACCACGCTGGATTTTTGCAGCAGTTGCACGATCAGCTGCTGCAGACGACGACAGAAGATTTTGTCGAGGAGGTATATACATCATGGCTAGACTGGAACATGTGATATATTACTAACTTATGGTTTTGTTGCCTTAGATCTTTTCACCGGGACCATCGACGCCTACAGATCAGGCTAGAGTAATTGGAGCCGACCACAAGCTGACCACGTTCCCCGAGTGGGTGCAAATTCGAGAGGGTTTTCGAAAGCGTCCGCAGTATCATTGCAAGGTTTGCTCGATCCGGAGAACCAAGGTCGGCCAGCGCAGCGCTACAAGATTCTACTGTGAAGCATGCAGCGATGGAAACAAACGGTACGTCTCTTTGTACTTACTTTTCCATTATTTTCGTCTAACCTAGGGTTTGACGCAGAGTTTACCTGTGTGATCGAGTGCGCCCAAGACCCTATGCAAACAACAACATGACGTGCCATAAGATATGGCACGTCAAGTGGAACAACGGCGAGGAGCGCCCGCGTCCTCGCATCGGGCGCGATATCGAGATGCGCGGACTCGGCAAGAAGCGCCGACGCCGCGCCCTGGACACCGACTCCAACGAGAAGGGGGGCGACGATGAAGAGGCGGGCGACAATGAGGAGGTTGGCGACGATGACGAGGTTGGTGATGGTGAAGACGCTGTGGTTTCGTCTGGCGAAGAGAATAACGAGGATAGCGAGTAGAAGGGAGGTTGGCGACGATGACGAGGTTGGTGATGGTGAAGACGCTGTGGTTTCGTCTGGCGAAGAAAATAATGAGGATAGCGAGTAGAGGCGTTTTAGACATGCCGTCTTGATTTTCCTGGATAGTAGGGCGGATTTGTTTGCCTCTTGTTCATCTCAAATATTAAAGCCATAACCAAATGCGTTATCTACACCATGTATAAATCGCTGCACCTACCGTCTTACCCCGCACAAAGCGCCTAGGCGTAATAATAATAAAAAAATGATGTTCTCTAAATCAATGTATAACCCCGAACACACAGCGTATCGGAATAGAAGGACACTTACCAAGAGGACGGATATGTAATACGAGCTCTGAACCCACGGTTCAAGATTGACTCTAACGAATGGCTAGACCAGCTACTCTCCAACCATTCTTCTCAACCGGGATCGAATCATGTACCAGGCAAAGCTTTAACCGGTTGAGCTGTCAGCACATTACACGTCGATGGGAACCCAGTCATATATCTAGTTGTAGGTTAGCTACCCGAACTGCCATTCTTCTGTGTTGAAGGATTTGTTCGTAGTATAGAGCCTAGACACTCAAAACGAATATAGCGTATAGTGGGTGCAGTATTTTATCATTACAACTAGGCGCTTTGTACGGGGTTAGACGAGCGTTGGCGTATTTGACAACATGGCTTGTTCAGAGACAAGCGCACGATGGAAAAGCTATCATGGCCGATCAGGTAATCTCCTCCGCTGTTCATAAAACAACTTCGCACTTAGGGCAGGCAATACAAAAGCCTATTAGCCTGCCCTTAACATGGTATCTTTTAGAACATGTTAAGAGCAGGACGGGGTAGATTTTTGGCCATTTTTCGCCGTGGGAGCGAGGGGTTTAAAAATGTATTCGAATACTTTAATTAACTTATTATCTGAAAGGTCAAATTTCGTTTGTATTGTATACAATTCATTTCCTGAATTGCCGAGCCGGAGTCTACCCAGTTTTACCACCAACCGTTCTCTATATTGATCTCACTTGCCCTGAAAGCCCCGGCCGGGAATCCCTCAGAATCTAATTTACCTGCTTTACCCACACCTTCCTAGCACCTCCTATCATGGTCCTCACGAGCAGTCAGATCTGCTCCATGCTCTTCGCTGAAGTCGAAAGCGACCGTTTCAAGTACACCTCCTGCGAGAAGCAGTACAAGGAAGGGAACGGCTACAGGAACTTGGTAAATCACTTCCGCAGCAACCACGATAACTACGAGGCCGAGGCCTTTGTGGCGTCCCGCCGCAAGAATTGGCTACGCCAACATCTAGTTAAACTCACACCGGGTACCTCTACAGATAAATTGAGGGGGCCGTCTGTAATCGTCTTCATTTCGCGTTTGTAGAGCGTAGCCTAACGCGCCAGAACACCTCTCTCTCTCGTGTCTGAGGACACCCTATCCAAGTACATCGTGCTACTCTCTGAGTTGCTCGAGATTCGTGTCGCTCGCGAGCTCCCAAGCGTTTGGTCTCGTCCTCGACGGCTAAACTAGCAGTAGCCGCCATTAAATCGCGATATTTGTGATGATACCGGTATTATCGGTTGTGTTATTAATATGGTGGCGACCTTGAGTGCATATCGCGCCGCTTTCTGCTGCTGACTTTCTCCCCAGTCGAGGTTGAGGAAGATTTGAGTGCGCATAGTCAGATCGACTTAATACGTTCATGGTGGACGATATCCGTTCGGTGAACCATTATACTGAGGAAAATGATGGGGTATCATTTTCGTCGGATGTGCTAGCCAACGATTTATTATGGCTGTGAAGGACTTCCTCAAGAGCAAAGAAGATCTCATTGCCAAGATTTAAACGCTGATGTCCAATCTCCGAAAAATCAAGGGGTGAGCTCTTCTTTGCCGCGTCTCCCATATGTCAACTTTCATAAGTAACGCGACCAGATTGTCAAGCACGTGCGAAATGGTGGAGACTACAACAAACTTCAACCCTTCATAATCCAACTAGGCCAATACGTTCTCATTGAGCACGACATTCAGTCCCTACTGCTCCGACGTGCTGAGCATAAGCCAGTCAAGGCATTGACGGAAGATCTTGAAAAGTTTGAGGGCGTTACGAAAGAGCCGTAAAAGTATACGCTAACGATTTCTGCTGTGCGCCGACTGTTCGATCAGGTCCCGAGGGGGGGGGTCGGCGCTAAGGTCGCGACTGGTCGCAACGGCTTCAATCGCCAACAATCCACATTTGGAACAAGGCATCGTGAAGCTGCAGTGGGTAGACTCACTGAGTATCCCCGAATTGTCGGTGTGTGCGGCGTTTAGATAAATCGATCTCGAAAGGGCACGTTCGGGACCAAAAACTCCATTGTCAAGGTATCGTTTAAGATGCGGATGACGCCCAAGCCCTCATATTATGTGGACGTTAAGTATGTGCGTCCCACGTCTTACGAGTACGAGCGCTTCTTTTTATGCGCTAAGCTTGTGCCTCAGACGAACGCAAAAGTCCCTTGCATGCCAAGCTAGATATGATAATGTGTCTACAGTATAGTCGCTACTTGTGGGACGTGACCACAGTCGAGAAGGTGCGCGCAAGAATTGGTAGTAATAATTTTATTGATTCAATGGGTGCCCTCCAAAACCCACATAAAATGGTTTGGTGACCCTTCGTTTATACCCCCTTTTATCAACGGATGGTCACCTTTTTATCCCCTCCAAAAAGTCCCCTCAGATATAGACGACCGAAACCGAGATTAAAAATTTAATCTGGTCAGAATGTATTGTCCCGGTGACTTAATATTTGTAAATGAAATTGTTTGGGACACAATAACATTGGACAAAATTATGTAATTTTTCTCTAGATTTTAATATTTAAAGAGTCGTACACTTCCCTTAGATCGCAACCTCCGAAGGGAACTGACTGTAGCTACTAGAGGTTCATCTTCGTTTGGATCTTCCCCATTCAGATCCCATAAATATG
>JAIKVB010001162.1:0-15066 GCA_024679045.1 Phytophthora brassicae
AACTGGTGTACTACACACGTCGTGTCACTTTGTAGCTAAAAGTACGCCGCTCAGCCAACAAAAACATATATGTGCCAGCGTGAAGAGTGGTGGTGCTGGGAAAGTTCCGCATGCACTACTTTCCAGCAGGGTTGTTCAATGCAAGTGGTCACATACGACGATCATCGACAATATTGAAGATGAGGAAACAGGCCGAGGACTATTAAATTGGCTCACCGTGTGTACCATCCGAGGCATCTACGATATACTTCTGAATTGCGCGAGAGTTTTCTCATCGAAGTGCTAAATACTCGAGGTTGTGCAAGCTCTTCGTTTGTAAACAGTATAAGTGAATGAAATGATGACTATTGTGATGTTCCTTTTGCTGACGTTTCGTTTGCACTTAGGGACTAGAGGGCAGGGATTACAGAACGTTCATACACGTAAGCGTTACAAAGAGCATTGTACCATCTAACTGGTATTTGGACATATTTCTTGAAGTCCCACAAAATACAGACGACGCGCTGACAGGACGGCCGATGGCGCGGGTAAAGTTTTTGCAGTAAAACGACGGTCCGGACTTCAGGTGACAGGCAGATAAACTGCTCGATTGCGTGGTTTGTGGTTTCTTCGAATAGAATGTTGTTGGAGTATAATACTGTACATAGTGACAAAACTCACTCGGAATTCTTGCGAGTCGAATGAATGCCGGCTTCAAATACTGACACCTTGAGAATTTCCGGCCATTTTTGCGCGTGCATGAAAATTGCTCCGTGTGCTACTGAAACGAGGTCAGCCCGCAGTTCAGCCCCTATACAGGCCGTGACACTGATTTCGACCGCAACTTGAGCAACTACATTTCCAATTCCACATTCTATATCACCAAACGTGTCGTCCGCCGTAATATGAGTAGTATTGACACACCTATTGGTGAAGTCTCACCAGCATTGAGATACGTTCTTCCTTTTGCTTGACGCACTGCATGACGAGATATGCTACGAAGTATTGTCAACAATTAAATGTGCCTCGGCGTTTGAGCACTGGTGGGTGGTAATGGGCTGCTGTTTTGTTTGTGTTTCACCGTGTTGCTAGCGCAAGAGGAAAAGAAGTTGGTTGGTGCCGTTCGAAATGCGCTGGAAACCGGTTGAGCATCGCGCCGTGAGTCCTTTTAAGTGTTTTTAGTCGCTCTCGTAACTGTTGTCGGGACTTGCATCTAGAAGACATCCTGGCTAGAACCTCGTCCCACTTTGCCTATTCTCTAGGAAAGGACGCACTAGTCGTACTAATGTAGCGTTTCGATCATCACTGAAGTTTGCCATAGTGAAAATGAAGCGCTCAGCCCAAATGTAGGATCGAAGGTTGGAGTATATATATGTAGAAATGTATGGAGAGGTATGGGGCAAATATGCAACCATTGGTATGGTGCTAACAATAGGGCATTATCGATTTGCTGCCCAAAAGAAGCAAAATGGGTATCTTCGGAAGTCGCAATTTGGGCATTGATAACAGCGAGCTATTAAAATCGGGGCAATTTGTTACACAGTTACCAGCATTAAACAAAAAAATGCATCAACAGCTAGTCTGTACACGGTGGTTATCTGTTATTGGTATCTCAGATCTTCTCCACGACGTCTGCTAGAGAGATTAGCTCGAAATACTGTCGCGCTTGAAGCTCACCTTCCATTGCGTAGTTACTGAGCCGGCCACGATGGGGCCCTTTCACATGCTTCAAGACACTGAAGTCGCCTTCAACGGTATGCGTTCCTGGTGCAATACTGGCAAGTCCAACAGTAAATGCAGTCAACCACTCGTACGTACCACACACTCCTGCCTTTTTCCATGCTTCCTCCAAGGACATGTCTGACGTGCTGTCGATGCGTCTGCAGAAGGCGCTTTTTGTCTTGTAGAGGTGAATGAAACTTGTAAGCTGGGCCCAGATCTCTTCATTTGCTGAGTGACCAAAGAGCTCGTGCAGCTTGGAAGCATGGTTCTCCAGGAGCGCACAGAAGACGCCACCATTACACAGCACGGTATCCTTAGGCCGTGTAGGAGGTTCATCGCGTGTCTCTTTGCCTATATCAAGCTTGATACCTGAGATCGCTTTGATCAGCTTCTCGATAGCAGTTGCTACAACTCTGGTCAAGTGTTGTTGGGTCATTGTTGAGCTGACGTTCTGGCGTGCACTGAGTGGCAACAAACACCCTCACGCGTCCACCTCGTCATCGGTATTTTCTACATCGTTTTCATCATGGTCACCAGACAACTCCGAAGTCGACTCCAAGGCGCTTATCAGCACGTCAACCGGTCCGTTCTGCTGCGAAATTTCCATGGCGTCGTAAAGACGCATCGAGTGATATGAGCACCATCTAAGGTGGTGGGCAACCTTCACTGTGTCCATCTTAGGTATCCCCTCGCTCGAATCGCTCTCGTACTTCATCTGCAAAAACACCACAAGCTCACCGAGAGCCGCGTACTGCTCTTGCATAGTTATGGTCTTATACTGTAGCTTCCGGAAGCAGATGTGGATCTGCTCTGAGAGTTCACTGACTGCGAACAAGCACAGCCACCACTCGCTATTCGATTTTGGTAGGATTTATCCTCTTGCGCAACCACGAGCGCCGAATAGTTCTTAGTCAGGAAGTGGCAGGTGTCGCGTATGGACTCCCACCTTGTAGAAGCGTACGTTGGACACAAACCTACAGCAAGCACACACTCTCGAATCTACGCGTGAACGATATCTCGGAGCCCAACCTCGATCGAAAGTTCAAATTGCTGTCGAGAATTTTAACAAAAAACGTCGACAGCTAGGTTGAGCTGGTGGTTTCCGCACCAGTTCACAGTGACCGTTGTGTTCCCAGCCTGTGTGGTCGCGTCTCGCACGCGAGTTGCGAAACCTTGGTGCCGCCCCAGCATTGCGGCAGCAGCGTCCGTCGAAATACCTATCAGACGCTTAATCAGATTTTCTCCACCAGTACCTTTACGTACGTCCAGTACAAAAAAAGCATAGTTAGCTCCAGTGTGGCCTATCTTCTTCATTGGTATGGCAAAAAGGTGAAGTTGTGTATTTTGCCGTTCAGTCCAAACGACACTCGAGAATCCAGGTATCCCTTTGCACGGTGTGTTGCGCCATCCACCATTATTGCAAACTCCCAAACACTCTTTAGGAGCAGACTGATGGCTGATAGGTTGAGCGACACAACGAATCGTACGTACCGCCCAATAGTACATTGATTAGGTGCACCAAGTTTCATGTTGCCCAATACCTCACCAAAGGTGGTCAACAGCTTCACAATGCTTCGGGAACTGATGCCCATGTTGAGACACTTGACGATAGTTTCGAATTGAGTTCGGTCACTGATGTGAATGATACTGCCCCCTTCTTCAGTTTCAACAAAGTCAGCCTAGATGGCCACCAAATTCCTCATTAACCTCAATGAGTGTATCTGCGTCATGCGCAGCAACGTGGTTGCATAGAAGACGTCGAACCAGACCGACAATCCCTCTTGGAACTGAAAAGCCGAAGCTCGGCTTTGTGGAAAGGAAGCGAACAATAGTTTCAGGGCTCGAATAAAATTATCAGCTTCTTTGTTTTCGAGGCTGTTGTTCATCTCCCACTTGGAGGCATGCTGGGTTGTCATGTGGATGACAATATGATCACGATGAAAAGCCTTGAACACCTTCAACTTACTTGTCTTCTCTCGTTTCTTTTACTGCCCCCGAGAACGGTAACAAAAGTTGTTGAAGTCTGTACTTCTTTCCCCACGTCTTCACGTCCGGAAGACTCGCCGAACTTACACCGAGCCTCTACAACGTTGCTGCTGCTGTAGTTCAGTGGACGCAAGCCGAGCTCCTTTTCATAGCGAGGGATCCAGTGTTGCCGTGCTGGGGGAATCGTGGATGGCGACGGTTGGAGCACCTCCACAATGCTGCGCTGAGCACGAGGTTTATAGCGAGTGGAGCGAGACGCTGACCGTGGCTGAGCGCGCGTCGACGCTTTACGAGAACCACATAATTTGTCGGTGCTGCTCCAGCCGCAGGATGGGTTGAAGTGCGGGACTGCATAGACAATTGACGGCGAGACATGGTGGAGCGTTGGGGAACTTGGGTGTCTTGGTAGTTATGAAGTAGAATTCAGAGTGACTTTTCCGAAAGTCGTTTGAGGTAGATTCGGTATAGATCGCTGAGGGTATAGAGTTTTAACTTGCCATCAAATGCTTCTGTAAAGCATGCCTCGAATAAAGCTACAACGAACAAGCCAGCCAATCTAGAACATCCACCAGCCAAATGAACACGAGCAATATAAATTGATTAATATTGGGTCGTCTGAGGGCTCTTTGAACGGGCATCTGTACGTTTTATATTGCCAATGCCCAATTGGTAGCACCCTGACCATTGGGATTCCGTAAAAACGTTGCCTTCATAGCACAAAGGCTCAGTTTTTGGTGACTAAATTACCCAAATGGACCACAAATATGTAATTTAGCACAAATTTGATTGGCTGAAATGTAGAAGCAAGTGGTAAAAGAATTATCAAAACGAGGTGCGCTTTCTTATGCTCACGTTTCTGACCGGATATGACACCTGTGTATTTTAGCATGTTTTGCTTCACAAATTTGATTGGCTGAAATGTAGAAGCAAGTGGTAAAAGAATTATCAAAACGAGATGCGCTTTCTTATGCTCACGTTTCTGACCGGATATGACACCTGTGTATTTTAGCATGTTTTGCTAAATCTTGCATTTTGCAAGGGTTTGAAAGCAGCAGGGTTAACAGCGCTGCGCGTGTCGTCGGGTTTGAAAAGCCCAGTTGTGACTAATAGCCTCGACAAGGTGCAGCAAAAGCAGCTGGAAGAGGGTGAAATTCACGCCCTGCAGCACCCCGTGGCGCGTCCCATTCTCAATACTCGTATGGAGTATGTGTGGCTTCGAGCCTCGGGACTCTGCGAGGGTCATTAAGAATGTGGGGAATGGCTCTCTGAGCACCTGGGTCATAGGACCCGCGGTTTCAACGCCCGAAGAGGTAGCTACCTGACAAGCACTACCTGCTAGGTACTTGAACATGCAAGAGATCTCCATTACGGAATACCGCCAGCGTTTGGCCGCTCAGGCGAGACGTGAGTCTGTCCCGCCATAAAGACTTGTATCGTTGTCTTGGTTCAAGCATTCAAGAATCTGCATCCACTCGGAAAATGACGTTTTTAACTTGCGCTAACCTTGAGCAGGGAGAATTGATCAGAATCGAACTTGATAAAGATCTGGATGGGGAGGACAACGTGTTTCTTTTGCAAGATACGATCGCAAACAAACTGAAGCTTCATGGGCGAGGAAATAAGATGCAGCTCTTCCTGGCGAAGACAAGCAGCGGCCCGTTGCTTGTCTTTCCAATTCCGATAGCCTTGAGTGGGTTGAGCATTCACACTGATCTCTTTATCCGTAGTTATCACATATCTACTTCGATAACACACAAGCAGTAGCATAATCCGTGGTGCTCAAATTTACGACCCAGTGATACTGCTCAAACCAACACGCTCGAAAGGAGCGTACGCAGCAAGAAAAACTCATGCGCAGGATAGGTTTGCAGCTGAGGATGATAAGTTCCTTGACTTAAGTTTCAATGGTTCACATCACGCAGAAGGCTCGGATCGGCAATTAATTGCTTAAGTAAGAAGAGGTTCGGTGGCCTTTTAGCGGGGTCAGGTCTTACGAAGTCCGCAAGTGTGCAGTCGGCCGATCCCACTGGGGCGCCATACTTCTCGCATCGGTCGTGTGCTTCCTGATCCTGCTGGATTCAAAATGTCAGCGGGTGGCAGCGTAATGCTAATGATGCTCTTGGGTGATCCAAGGTGAAGATGGGGTGTCTTGGCTGACAATGTCGTTACTGAGGGCTGCTTGCGCATGCTAGACCATTGCCTGGGTCGAACAGTTTTAAAATGCGCACGTTAAATTGAGTAAAAATGAAACTCTCAGGAAAAAATGGGGGAGCAAGTGCCCCCCCATATTGTGCCTCGGTCCGCCCTGGCAACGGGTGGCTCAATGAGGCTGAAGTGGTAGATGTGAAGCTTGATATACAGGGAACCCGCAAGGCTTCGAACAGATGGACCCGTGTTCGTGTATTTCGGACGATAAATATTTTGGAAAAGGGTTTTAATCACGTGGGGGTCAAGTTCACGTGCTGGTGGTGGTTCCAAAGCAAACAGTTACGGGTAAACGCAGTCAAGTGGTTGACTTGTTCGATAACGACATTTTATCAACTCAACCAAAGAAAACGTAAAGTGGAAGATGGTAGTCAGTTTACCAGGTATTTTACTATGGCGAAGTTCCCTCCGTTAGAACATCCGATGAACAAGTACGCGAAGATTATGGAAAGAGCTGAGTTAATGAGCAAGACGAAGCTGTTTTATTTAAAAAGTCAGGAGCCAACTTGATTGTGACAGGAACTCCGGGTACGGGAAAGAGTCGCTTCTACCTTTACTGTATCTTTCAGCTTCTGTTTAGAGTCTCCGGAATAATCTTCGTATTAGAAGGGTTAAAAGGAAATACCGTATTTCGTATGTAGAGAGCTACCCCACATGTCATAGGTTTAGGGAACAGTTCCAAGCCAGCCCCAAAACAAATGTAACACCCAAAAAAAGACCAAAATACCTATTTTGTTTTTAGTCAAAATACCTATTTTGTCTTTAGTCAAACCTTTTTTTGCTTCTCCAGGTCGTTCAGGTATATTATGCCAGTATGAAGTTTTGAAGAGCTGCAAGATTATAATTCTATTCTTGATGACAGTCTCAAGCTATCAGAAGATATTTTGGTTTCGAGGTACAACAAATTTGGTGGAATTCCAAGATGAACTGATCTTTACTTTTAACCTGGATCAAGCTATCACCTCAACCGATGCCCTTGATATTATTTCGTATGTCAAATGCAGTCAGCCTATGAGAGATGGGCATTACAGCCACCGTATTCTGAAGATGAATCCGACCAGAAGTGATTGAACTTCCTACTTTCGAGTTGGTGCTGAATTGCGGAAACGATTACCACAAGTTTCATACTGAAAGCAAAACGTTTATCCGATTGAATGACTTGGAGGTTTCTTCGCTTCGAGAGCAAAATCGTGTGCTTCGGCTTATCGACGGGAAGTCATCGAAACTTACTGGTTGGAAAGGAGTCTCAAAATCGTGTGCTTCGGCTTATCGACGGGAAGTCATCGAAACTTACTGGTTGGAAAGGAGTCTCAATTTTATTTGCTTCTCCAGGATTGGTTGGAATGAACAACTACGCAAAAGCAGACTCGTTCAGGTATATTATGCCAGTATGGAGTTTTGAAGAGCTGCAAGATTATAATTCTATTCTTGATGACAGTCTCAAGCTATCAGAAGATATTTTGGTTTCGAAGTACATGTACAACAAATTTGGTGGAATTCCAAGATTCCTTTTTACTTCAACTGATCTAGAAGATACTTTTAACCTGGATCAAGCTATCGCCTTAACCGATGCCCTTGATATTATTTCGTATGTCAAATGCAGTCAGCCTGTGAGAGATGGGCATTACAGCCACCGTATTCTGAAGATGAATCCGACCAGAAGTGATTTTCGAGTGAGATTTCAGTTGGATTTTTTGTCAAAATACATTGCCGAACGAATTGTCTACAAAGTGACTGAAGACAGTATCCAGAAGGTGTCGGAATTCGCGATAGCACACACTGAAGATGATTTGGAACGGACTGCCGTGATTCGAGGCGAAATATACGAAATGCTGTGCCATAAACGGTTTACCCTTCCGAGGCAGCGTATGCTGCAATTACGTCCGCTCTTTGAGAGTGAAACGTGGAGCTTGGAGTTGAATGCGCTGTCAACGGTGCGCTTCTTCTCGCTGAAGGAAATTCAAACTTTACAACTTGGAGTTGAATGCGCTGTCAACGGTGCGCTTCTTCTCGCTGAAGGAAATTCAAACTTTACAGAAGTGTACCTACTATCGGTCGATATCGAAAACCTTTGATGTGCTGGATGCATTCATCATAATCGACGACGCTTGTTTAGGCTTGAAGATGACACTGAACCGCAATCATGAAATCAAGAAGAAACCTTTGAACGAGTGTATCAAGTGGCTCGAGAGCGTTGGAATTACCAAAAATCACTTCCATGTTGTATTCGTAGTTCCAAGTAACGTGGCAGATTCTTTCAAGAAGAAAACGAAGACCGTTTCGAGTACCAATAGCCCAGGAATTTATACCAGTGTCAATCAGTACGTAATTGCAGTGGACGCGTTCGCTGGAGGCAAGTAACTTGCTGGTCAGGTGGACACAATTCTAATATTCCGAAATGTTAGCTTTGATTTTTTTCTCGCATTCCATAGTATCTAACGTAATGTGTCAGTACAGGTCACGATTTCTAACGTTAAAAACGATTAGTGGGAAAAAGTTTCTGCCAATAAGCATAGCGCGATGTTTATCCGCAAAAAGTACGTTTTCTAAAATAACGTGCGCCACACCATATGTTATTCAACCAATCCCGTCACTCGGGATTATCATCCAGTCGTATCTCTCCATTTCGAGTTCCAGCGCTCCAGTCAAAACCACATTGGCATTCCATCACTTCCTTGCACGTCAACTCTTACTTATCCGCTGTAACAATGGACGAGGAAGGCCCGCAGGTCCGTTGTCAATCCATTGTCCATCTCCAATAATCACCATCTACTAATTCTCACTAAAAAAAAAAATTATGTATTTTCCTTCAGGTTCGCGTTAAATTCGTCACGAAAGACGCGTCCATTCGTGTGACAGAGACTCCATTCGCAGTCCCTACGCGTCTTAATCGCCGCGGTCTCTCACAGGTTATCAATCATTTATTGGCTACGGGTGAAGCTCCAAGACCTTTCGATTTCCTCATTGAAGGACTTTTCCTGCGCTCACCACTTGACAAATACCTGCAAAGCAATGGAGTTTCAGAGGAAGCTTTATTGACACTCGAGTATGTGGAAGCTCTACCAGAACCTCAGAAGCAGAATGGTAGCGATCATCCAGACTGGGTCAGTGCTGTAGCAGCTCTAGATGACGAGCTGGTGGTCACTGGCTGCTATGATGGAGTACTGAGAGTATACGACGCTCAGGGAGACCTCAAAGCCTCGCTGAAGGCTCATCAAGGTGCTATTAAGGCGGTGAGTGTGGCTCCTAGTGCTGTCAAGAGTGGAGAGTTTGTCATTGCCAGTAGTGGCAAGGATCAGCTGGCACAACTCTGGCGGTACTCGACCAAGACGGTCAAGTTGTCGCCTGTAGCGGCGCTCATTGGCCACTTGAATAGTGTCGACGCAGTGCAAATGCACGCGTCTGGACAACGCGTGGTGTAGCGGCGCTCATTGGCCACTTGAATAGTGTCGACGCAGTGCAAATGCACGCGTCTGGACAGCGAATTGTGACTGGCAGCTGGGACAACACAGTGCGTGTGTGGCAGACCCCCAACAGCTCGGAGGATTCAGGTGAACCGCGTTCTACTAAGAAGCACAAGAAGTCCGAGAGTGGGGCGAGTGCCGTGAGCTTCCAGCAGTTGGAGGCGGAGCTTGTGTTGGTCGGACATACGAGTTTTGTGACGGCTGTGGCTTTCCGTCCCAAAGACTCGGAGCATGATGAAGACGTCGTGATTTCGGCTGGTAGTGACCGTACTGTGCGTCTATGGGACCTGGTGACCCAATCCTGTTCCCAGTCGCTGGTTGGCAATCGTGCTGTGTCGGACTTGAGCGTTAACGCTAATGGACTGATCATCACAGCCCATCCAGACAACTGCGTTCGTCTGTGGGACCCACGCGCGCAGCAGAGCGGAGAAAGTGTCGTACAGTGCACTTTCCGGTCGCATAAGGAGTGGGTGAGCTCAGTGGCTTGGCACGCTAACAATGAACACTTGTTCTTGTCTGGTGGATATGACGGCACGGCCAAAGTGTGGGACGCTCGCAGCACCATTCCGCTCCATACGGTGAACGCACATGAAGGCAAACTGCTGGGTTTGTCTTGGCGGAACCAGATTAAGGACGAGAACAACTTGGCGTTCGTTACAGGTGGCGAGGACAAGAAACTCAACTTCTTCAGCGTCTAAGACAGATAGAAAAAGACTCAGATGATTTTTTGCTTGTTTTCGATCTCGTTTGGCATGAGCTTCTTCATCTGCTACTGTGTTACTGTAAGCTGAGAGCTCATCACTTTGTATACTCGTTTCAAAGCACGATCACATGAGTTCTGTTGGCTTTCTACATTGAAGTGGGTGTTTTACTCCCAAGCCAGCAGCTTCTCAAGTTCTTCAATGTCATCTGCCGGGGCTTGGGTGATCGGACGCGCGTAGTACTCCTCGATCTCGGCCAAATCCTGTTTGCTCTTGTTGTCGTGGACAAAGTTGATAGCACAGCCCTTGCGGCCGAACCGACCCGTTCGACCAATACGGTGCAGATACGTCTCTGGGTCTGGGCGATGGTCGCGCGTAAGCGGGATGTCAAAGTTCACCACAAGAGAAACACCAGCGACATCAATACCACGAGCAAGAACGTTCGTAGTGATCAGCACGTTCGTCGTGCCAGCACGGAACTCGTCAATCACTTGATCACGCACTTCCTTCGCCATATCAGCACCATGAAGAATCCCAACGGAATGGCCCTTCTCACGCATGCTACTCGTAAGCTCCTTGGCGGTGTCACGTTGTTGTACGAAGATGACGCACTTGCCGATGGTCAGGATGGCGAAAATGTCCGACAACACCTGAAACTTGTTGTCACGGGTCTTGCAGTCGATCCAGAACTGCTTAATACCGTCGAGCGTCAGTTTCTCCTTCTTGACGGTGATAATATTGTGGTCCGGCACCATTTTCTGGGCAAAGTCGCGTACATCGTCCGCGTATGTAGCTGAGAACAGTAGGTACTGACACGCACGGTTCTTGATCCCACGTTTAATAGTAACCGAACGCTCACGCATCCCGTCTTCAGCAACCATCACGTCGGCTTCATCCAGTACAAAGATCTTAACATGACGAGTGTCCAACTGCTTCTTCTTGATCATTCCTTCCACTTTACCGGGTGTACCCACAATCACCTGCGCCTTAAGACTCTCACCACGTGCCACATCGTTCCCCGGGATGGCCAGGAACGTTTCAACGCCAATGAATTTACCCATGGCGTTCACTACGGCCATAATCTGTCGCACTAACTCACGCGTGGGACCTACACAAATGGCCTGCGGAGCCTTCAAGTTCACATCCACGCGGTATAACATACCCAGAGCGAAAGTGGCCGTCTTACCACTGCCACTCTGAGCCTGACCGATTAAGTTTTCAGGTGGGCTACAGTAACATTACAAAAGTACTACTCCGTTAGTACAAAATAGTACTAAGCAAATTACTACTTTCTACGTACTCAGCGAGGATCAACGGCAACGCCACCGACTGAATCTTGGACGGCTTGGCGAACTTCATATTGTAGACGCCTTTAAGCAGAGCATCCGGCCTAGACAAGTAGTTAGAAAATAATATACTACCACAATAGTAATAGTACTTACAGGTTGAGCTCCTCGAACGTGACAGCCGAGTATAAATTCGATTTGGGGTCATTTTGCAGCACCTCGAGCTCGGCTTTGTAGTCCTGGTCATCCAGTCCCTGGCCCAGCGCCAAGATCTCCTCCAATGACTGAGTGACCTCCTCCACAGCTTCGTCCTCCTTCTTCTCCGGCGTCTCAACGGCGGGGGGTGCGATCTCCTCCGTCTTCACAGCAGCAGCGTCCGTCTCGCTCATAATATCACTTTACTTGCTAAAATTACTATCTGGCTCCCCTACCATCAGCTTTGGCTACAAAAAACTTGCACTTTTCATACTGATACTGGCATTACTGATCTAGACAATATTAATATGACACTTGTAGACTGATTCGGTCAATATACTGATCAAGACAAAATACTTCACCTCATCATACTGTTTCCGTCATTAATCAGATCTGCTAAGATGCTACGCTTCGAAGCTTCTAGCGGAGGCTTATGGCTCGACGACCAGCGCTTCTTCCTTAAGGGCGCGAGCTATTTCGGCATGGAGAGCGACATCTGTGTACCCCACGGACTCTGGGGCGGTGAGAACTCCACAACGTTGGCGACTGTAGCGCAATTATTGCGCTCCAACGGCTTCAACGTCGTGCGTCTGCCGCTAGCGGTGGCTGCTGTAGCCCACAACATCCCAGTGGATCGCTACAAAATCGGCAATGAAGTGGCGCTGCTGAAGGCGTTCGAAGGACGTGAATTGCGCTATTTGGACGTGCTGGACTACGTGGTGTACGAACTGGAGCGACACAATTTACTGGTGCTTCTGGACGCTCATGTGATGCATCCAGCGGGAACTATCACTCCATTATGGTACGATAAAGCTCAAGAATGTCCAGAGTCAGTGGTGATACAGATGTGGACGACTCTGGCGATGAGATACAAGCAGCAATGGAACGTCTTCGGTACAGATCTGAACAATGAGCCTCATGGAGAAGCGACGTGGGGGTCTGGGGATCTTAAGACGGACTGGAGACTTGCTGCTATGAGGATCGCAGATAGTGTGTTGACTGTGTGTTCCCATTGGTTAATCTTTGTGGAAGGAGTACAGACAACGAGTTGTGATGCTGGACACGAAATGCCGTGTTTCTGGGGAGAAAACTTGCAGGCGGCGGGACAGCATCCAGTGAAGTTGTGTGTGGATAACCGACTGGTGTATAGTCCGCATACTTATGGTCCTGCTGTGTCATGGCAGCCATACTTTAATGCCGAAGATTTCCCGAACAATATGCCTCGTGTGTGGGATACTCACTTTGGTTACTTAAAGAAACAATCGGATGTTCCAATGGTGATCGGAGAGTGGGGAGGTCGCCATGCTGATCCCAAGGACTGGAGCTGGCAAAACCGGTTCGCAGAGTACGCGCAGCAAATTGGTGTGGATGGCGTGGTGTACTGGTGCGTAAACCCAAATGGCAGTGATACCGACGGTCTACTGTGTGATGATTGGCGTACACCGAATGCCAATGTTTTTCAGTTGTTATCGCGGTTTATGGGGACACCTTTGCCGCGTTCTTCATCGTGCTGAGCATCGAAAAATTGTTGCACAATGTATTGAGCCGCGTAACCTGTTGCTAAAGCATTCTGGTACTCTATCGATGGGATTTCTCCAGGCTAAATTTACCGTTGCAATTGAATCAATGGTAAAATGATGTTATTTTGTTCCGGCTTCATTATGGGTTTATTATCAAACCGCTTGGTGTTCAATGCTGTGCTGTGACAGCAACCTTGACTTCGTTGCAGGAGTGGCCTGATAACGCGTTGAGCTCTGCGCGGAACGAGTCAGTGAAGAAGGCGGCAGCTTGTGGTACGTCATACGACGCCTACGGGTGCGAATAGCCAGCAACAGTAACAACATCACGCCGCCACCAATCCCCAGCACCATAAAGTCTCCGAGAAACGAAGGTGAAGCAGTTTCTACGGTATCAACAACCAAATTGTTGGAAGTGACAGCTACGCTCACCAGTTTACTGCAATCCGTGACTTGATCTCCTTCCGTTGCCAATGAACCATTGCCCCAAATGTTCGTTAGCAGCGACACCGTTGGTCTCGCACGCAATACATTGGGCAATGCTGTCCCATTGACCTCCGGTTTATCTACCGTAGCGCGTGAGGCACTGAAAAGCCCAAAGAACTCTTCTGACAGGTAACCAAGCGGGAATTGGCCGTTCTTGACGAGTCCCAAGTTATGTTCGTCCGGGTTGCCCGCTTTCCACCATTCGTCACTGTACTCAAACACAAACCCACCGACAATTGCCTGTTGATCCAGTCCGTCTGTTTGTTGGAAGTTGTTCTGCAATGCGAGCGTCTGCTGGGTTAGTAGATCTGCCACGTAGTTAAGTTGCATCGTGTCACCGATGCCCTTGTCGGATGCGTAGGGGTAGCCATATTCACTCACCAGCAGAGGTTTATGAGCGTCTGCTGGGTTAGTAGATCTGCCACGTAGTTAAGTTGCATCGTGTCACCGATGCCCTTATCGGATGCGTAGGGGTAGCCATATTCACTCACCAGCAGAGGTTTCTCACCAGGTATTGCCAGGAACTTTGGGATAACTGATCCAGGGTAGTCTGTCTGGTAGACATTAGAGCCCCACATATCGACGTCAGCTTGATACTGTTCACCAGCCAAGAAGGTAGTGC
Organism: Phytophthora brassicae; assembly: GCA_024679045.1. NCBI lineage: Eukaryota > Oomycota > Peronosporomycetes > Peronosporales > Peronosporaceae > Phytophthora > Phytophthora brassicae. The sequence continues at coordinate 14,164 of JAIKVB010001162.1, forward strand.
CACCGTCGTCCACGAAGGTAGTGGTGATGATTTTCTGAGCGTTGTCGTTCTCTTTAAGACCGCGTCGTACTGCATTCGTAAGAGCTTGAAATTTGCTCCAGAAAGACTTGTTATGGATCACTGTGACGCTATTCATCTCTCCACCGATGGAGTAGCCCATAACACCTGGGTGGCCACCTGTTTGCTTGGCCATGAGGTAGTATTCGTTTACCAAATGCTGGAAGGTGGAGCTGCTCTCAGAGATCTCCGGATTCATCACTCCCTGGTCGATCCAGATGGAAAAAATCGTGTAGATCGGGTTCACGCCATTGTTAAAAGCGGCGTCTAGGAATTCTTGGTGCTGCACTTCGCTGTAGAAATCGTAGGTTTTGACAGCGTTGGCATTCATTAAACGGAGATTCTGCAAGTCTCGTAAGTAGATACTGGGCTCGCCTAACATGTCCAGACGACCAGGTTTGCCAATGGGTGTGGGAGCGTAGTTGACACCGCGGATGAAGAAGTTGTGGCCGTCTTTAAGCAGCTTACGGCTACAGGTGGACCACTGCGTGTTAATGAACGGTTGGGTGGTTGTGGTCTCCATTCTGGACTGAAGTTTCTTCTTGGCGTGCGTAGGACTTGGCAAATTGTCGAATGACTTTCACGTAGGTGAATTCCTGAACAACCCAGATGCCTGTCACAAAATACAGGACGGATGACATGGTCTGAGAACTTAGTTTGAGATAGTGTTCACCGCTTCCTAGTGGCTGATTGTCGAACTGAAGTTGGAGCTCACAACGTCGAGATTGCTGTGATTGGACGACGATCTGAGCTTCGCGATTATACTCGGAAGCTGTCAGTTGAATAATCTGAGGTGGGCGTCGGATTTATCTTGAAAATTGTATGTGTTATGTTGAAGTGGGATTT
>JAIKVB010001163.1:0-15063 GCA_024679045.1 Phytophthora brassicae
CGAAAGCGTTATCTCCTGAAATTTACTGTAGAATACGCAATCTACTTGGTGTGCGCTCACGAAGAGGTTCTGGGATAGTAGTGTTGTGATGTGTGGGGTTTTCACCCAGGTGGACCTTATTTCATGTGGAAATGTAAGGAGGACAGTCATGTGGACATCCCGGCCAAGGTTTCCCCACACGCAAGTGAGGCTGTTAAGATACCGGTATTTCTACCAGTACGTGGGTTATGGTGTGCGGTACCCAATGGCACTTCAACTGGGGTTTTTCCCTCAAAGGAGGTTTTACTCAGATTGGTGTATATTGCTTAAAAGAGAACTAGTGGCTATAATACATCACTTTTGGATGTACGCTGAAACACTCAAGACTCCAGAACATTGCTATTTCTTCCCCGTTTACACTGGGAATTCCTGCAGTCTGAAAGCACACACGCAGTGCATCTTCAGAAGAACCACCCGGATCGTCCTGGCGTATTCTTCGGCTTCGTCAATCCAATGACCGCTGAAGTCATCTAGAAGCAAGAGGACTGGCTCGTCGAACGGCATGACCGAAGTGAAACCGCAATAATTCCAGCGTTAAATCGCCAGTCCACCACGCGTTACTGTTACCGTAGATCTGCGCCCCGAAACGCTCTTGTATGCCCTTGACCTCTTTCCAAACACGTCGACCGAACGAGTGTCGGCAGCGGCGATTTTCGCGAGCCATAGCGGGGAGCTTGGATGGCTTCGATTTCGTCACGAGAAACAATGGGTATTTATTCCCCCCTGATGTCTCCCATGACCATTGCGGTCATGCGCTCTTTCTTCTTCTTCCCGCACTTCACCCACACGGTCTCGGATCCTGTCGGGGCGAGCGTCGTCTTGGGGAGCATCTCATAGAAGACGGCAGTCTGATCTGCATTGAAAATGTTGACGATCCCTTCAACGTCTACGGTCCTCGCCACGTCTTTGGCAAAAGGAGCAGCCCTTTCCAGATCCTCCGATGGTCCTGCCCTTGGTGCGTTTTCGCGCGAAATGACAGCCGATGTCTCTTCGTGAAGAGACGAACCCAGTTGTAGGAGGCGGAGAACGCATTGACGGGGATTTCAAGGTCTTTGGCGATGTCCATCGCTTGCAGCTTCAGAATCATGCTTAATACCGGGATGCCGTCCTTCCGGAAGTCGTTCACCCACTTGATGAGAGCGACTTCTGCTGCCGCTGTTAACGTCGTGCCGACTCCGCGCGATCTAATCCTACGCGACTCTGCCAGACGTCATTGACTAGCTTCAATGTGCGAGCGACAGCGGGGCCACTTGTTGATGAGCTTGTGCGGCGATCTGTTTGACGTTCCCGCAGCCTCTGAAAAAAGAGCTCTACTGTTGACTTGATACCAGCCTTTGCGTAAAAGTTGATAACGTGCAGCTTGAACCTGAAACTGTAGGTCTTACGGCAGAACTGTCTCACTTTACGCCCAGTCCCACGAACACACTTCCGCCCAACGTGTTGGGGCATATGACAAAGCCATTACGGTACCTTAATAATACCTTAGCTAATTCTCCTCTTTTTAGGGAGCATTTTAATTTGAGAGTGACTGGTGTGCCCATCGGTAAGGGAGCGGGTGAAACGGACATAAAAGGACGAGCGTGCGTGGCCAAAGCAAACTCTAGCGGGGTGCCCGCGAAGCGGTGCGCCCGCGAAGCAGGGCCGCGAGATATTTGCGTAGGCGGGCCCAGCACCGAGCTTTCCGGCGAGCCGAGCACTGTACTCACCAGGAATTAAAATCTTTTTATCGCAGGAGCGCAGCGACTGCCTTTGCGAAGCAAAGCCAAAAGACCGCAATGACATCGGTCCTCAAGAAAGATGGGCAAAGGCGTGATGGGCAGTCAATACAAACTTGAAGCTTAAAATATTATGTGACCACTCGAGATGGGTGCAGCATCACGTGCCTTTTAATTTTTAATTAATCTAGTATTATTGGCAAATCTTCGAGAATTTTTTTTGAGTGGCTAAGAGTAACAACTTATGGCGCGAAAACACGAATAAAAAGTTACGTCTGAGCCTCACAATGGCAAGCTTTTCAAAACAATAACATTCGCCACTCAATACTTGGTTTTGTAAGCCAAGTATTGAGTGGCGAATGTTATTGTTTTGAAAAGCTTGCCAGTTTAGTGAGCTGTAAACTCTGGTAGGACCGGAGAAATCTAGATTGTTGTGTTGTCATATCGTCGTTATTATGGCTGACCTCTTTTTGCAGATTCTGAAAATATCCATCGAAAACTTTTTCTTCTCTACTTCAAAAAATTACACATGTATATTTTATATTACCGGTACCGGCGGTTAGGCCTGTCAACGTTTATTTTTATTTTAATAGCACCAACTCGAGTTGGGTTGGAGTGGGTTGGGGTTGGCCCTTAACTCCCGCGAAATTCGGCAGCTGGCCCCTTCAAAATTGTTCGCATTTCGCTTCGAACATGTAGTGGTCCACACAGTGAATCTTCATAAGCAGAGTCGGTCGTTACAGTAAAATATCGACACCTCTTTTATCATAGCTTTCAGCTGCACACGTAGTTCCGCGGCCAAAGCTTCAATATCCAAGCGAGTTTGTGTGCGGCCAGGAAGTTTTAACGAGATGCCACGCAGCTTCTCGGCGATGTAGCGAACAAAGAAAGCTACAATGTAATCCTTCGTCAGCTACCATGCGACCAGAGGCTGCATGGTATTAGCTGCAACCCACAGAGCCAATTACTGATTCGCCCGTCGCTGTTGCTCTGGTCACGGCGGCTGACGTCACTTAGCGTGGTTAGAGCGGGCGTCCTGTGTCGGTTCTCCATGGTGCAGGGCGACCAAACCTAAGGCCGAAGCAGTGTGCCCATTATATTGAACTTATACAAATAATTTGAAACGGAGCTGGCGTGGAGGGAGTGCTTTTGGACCAGCTCAATATCTTGGCTTAAGTATAGAAAAGGATTTGAGGAGTTCAGAGGAGTTTGCGCCAAACTCAAACTCAGACCTCTGAGTTGGGGTTGGAGTGAGTTGGAGTTAAAAAAAGGCGAAACGTTGACAGGCCTACCGGCGGTACAGAGGACCAGCTTGTGATATTTTGTGCTCGTCTCAGATTTGTTATCCCCGCTATGAAAAAACTCTTTTCTTCTCCGAGAGATTTCCCTAAAGGTCTTACTGGTATGCATTTCAACCTGCAGGACGATTACACTTCTGCTAACTATCGCAATTCAGGAAATTACAAAAAGGCTTTCACGACAACGCATTTTACACTCAAACTCGTATCGTAAGTAGTAGCTTCTACATGTCGTCCATAACGAGACCGGTCAGCCAAGCTACGCATCAAATGTCTTAGCTCAACATTGGCAAAGCGCAGCTATCCCTAGTCCCGACGTTTGCGGCCATTACACTTGGACGATGGAGCCGGAGTCATCTCAGGGGTTTCGGCAGCCGGAGTGAACTGCTGAGTCTCGGGATCCGGTGTGGACCCTGGAGCTTCTGGAGCCGGGGTGGCTTCCTGAACAGCTGGATCCGACGCCGTAGCCTCGGGGGTAGAGTTCTGTGATGTGTCACCACCACCCGTTCCTTCTAGAGGGATGCAATTTTCTGTAAACCATCCACACAACAATTGTTAGATACCAAATTTACTCGTCAAAAGTAGCAAACAGACTTACTGTAGGATTGCCACACAGTTTTGCCGTCCAGACCCTGGAAGGCCAACCAGTAGAAGCGCATCTCCTTACAACCGCCACTATCGCACGACGAGTAGTCTACAGGAAAGACGGACTTGATGTCCTGATTCTCGTTGCCGTAAGTGCTAAAGCAGTCGTCCTCGTAAAAGACCTTCTTGTCGTCGAGCCATATCTCACAAGGGCCGACGTGGACAATAGCACGAGAGAATGTGGCTTTGCCGTCCTTCGGTATGGGCTGCGCTTTGCCGTCCGGGTCGGTGAAACCGCAGTCAGCACCGTATACGGCGGTGTCGTCCATGAGGGTCTTCAAATCCACAAAGTTGTTGGCCGTTTTCAAGGCCTTAAACGTCTCGACGCTTTTGGGCTGATTGCCGTTCCAGTCTTCGCTAGGCCACACGGGGTCGATTTCCACGATCCAAGCCGAGCTGGCCGAGCCCTTAAATTGAGACTCGGGGATCAACATGTACCCGTGGGCATCCCCGCCTGGAATTGAGGCCGCCAGGAGAGCGGCAGCAGACACGAAAGTTGCAGCAGTCAGCATAGTTACTGGTGTAATTTTCGGGTGAGGAGTGAGAGCAAATTCGGAAGTGAGGGAATATACTGTACCGCGCACCGAATGCTCGGGCTCATAGAATTATCACGCATGATTTGACGACGTGCATTAAGTGAAGTCACATCATGAGATCAAAAAGATAAAATCTTAGCGGCACGAAAAACCACCTGGTGGGTTCGGTCGAGCATAATGCGTGCCTTTCGGTGCAGGCATTTTCATTAAATGAAAATGCCTGCACCAACGTGGATCAAATTATTAGGCAAATTTTGCCTAATAATTTGATCCTCAAATGACGTTTAACATTTGCTGCAGGTGCTACCGGTACATGCACTGTGCGAAAACAAAGCAAACCTTTTCCCCTGGGTCTCGTTTTAACAGTCCCTGTGAATCTAATTTAGGTCATAACATTGCTCAAACAACAAACTGGTATGGTGCTAGGAATTCATAAGCGATCTGCTCTATTAGAAATATCAACCACGTACATGTATATTGCTAGAGGAAGTCATTACGGCCTTTTTCCAAATGCTGGCACTATTTCACTAATTGTTTCAAATGATGATTGCCGGTTCCATGCTGCTATTTCTGATGCTGACACTATTTCTAATGCAGCGACCAGGGCCTTAGACTTTTAAAGCGCCTTTCGGCATTCATATTTTTTTAATTCGCTTAGGTACGCTTTAACACGATTTCTGACACTCGACAACTGCAAGTGTCCAAGCATGCGCCGGCTGGCACACCACGAAGCTGGCTGCGCGGTACTGTATGTTAGCCTTGCAGGATGAACCACTAACAAGCTCCGTAGCAAGACGAGATTGCGCTCGCCAGTAGATTAAATCTGTGTACCCCAATCGAGCGAGGCGCGGGTGGCCAGTGCGCCGGTGTGGTACCCCTGTCGATCGTCGGGCAGTCGGTAAATTCAAATACAGAAGTTTTATTTGCGTGTCATCTCTGTAGCGATTTACTAGTAAGGAACTTCTACGTGTAGTAGGTTTTGGCTAAGGGTCGAGATTCTTAGCTTTGGAAAGAGTACTGCGTAGTACCGTACGATGAATGCATGTCAGGAGCCAAGGCAAGTGTGTCGGGAGACAGCACAGCAGTAGGTTAGTGCACCGGTAAATAAGCTACGATGTAAAATGAAATTTCATTGGGGCCGTCTCTTGACTCAGGAGCCCTGAATGCGAAGACCAATACTCGTTTTTCGCGCAGTGACCCAGATTTTCGAAATGTCTAGATATAGAGATTTCAACGGGGAAGGTAAAAAGGTGACTTCCGAAAAGATAAAGGCGCCTTACGCTAAAGCGCCCTTAATCAGATTTTCGGCTTTAACCAGTTAAAAGCGCTTTAATGCTGTCGTGGTTAAAGGCACCGCAACGAGAGCCATTGCTAGGTACAAAAAGTAAAAATGTAAAATCAATCGTTCTTCACTGGAAAAGAGCGTTACGATTCGAGACGACAGATTTGTTTGTTAATACCAGTAAATTCGGGAGCATTCTAAACCTTTAGGGATAGCCGCGAGTTATTTCCTAAGAGTAGTAATTATCATCGTACTTAGGTAGCTACCAGTTTCTTCTTTGAGAGGTCTTTCATTACAATACCGGTAGTCAAATGCACGCCGTGGCAACGTTTGATTTAAGGCATAGTTGTCAGTGTAAGTGTTCAGATTCATGTTCTTGCTGTTCAGATCTATGGAAGATCTCGGTCGTGCCTGTGGTATTTTTAAGGACAACTTATACAAAACATTACTGCCAATGATCCCTGATAGTGCGTAGCATCAGTAAAATCGAGGCGTGGCACGGATTAGATGATCTAATCCGTGCCACGTCTCGATTTTTTTAGATGTAAAGAAAAAAACTGGAGATCGAGGCGAGGGAATTATCGTCGTGCGAAATGACCCCAGTCCCAGAAATTTAAAATGTGTTATTCAGCCTATTCGCAGATGGGCTTTCGACAAAATGGGAGAATCTACAAATTGCTTGACAGTAGGAACCCAGCTTTCAAAAGGGGGAGCGAACCACATCTCACGCACACAACTGCCTTCCATCCTAGCAAACACGGCACCAATCGCGAAGTCGGCGTCATGTTTGTGCACAGTGCTTGTTCAACATAAAATCCCCTGCACGCATTTTTTATCGCCGCCCCTAACTTTTTAAAGAGGCCCGCAAAGCGATTTTAAGTGGTGAACCATTGGTAACTTACACTATAGAAGCCTACGCCACTTTGTATAACTCCGGTGCTGAAACCACAAGCTGGTTCTCAACGAGAAGTTATCAAGAACCATCCGCCTCTTTGCAGATCTAAGACGAAAGAAAGAGATACGCTTTCCAAGCAGAGGTGAAACCACCAAAGTCGGCAATGCGAAGAGGACATTCATTTGTGGCCAGACCGGCCATAGCAGGCTTACTTCGCTTCGACGTAGAGTCAACACGGAGCTCTATAAGTGGAAAGAAATTGTGTGCGTGTGATGTGGTTCGCTTCCCCTTTTCTGTCTCCTGGGTTAACCTTTTAAGGTTTTAAAAAACTTTTAAAAAAGTGTCAGCAAATGCGCAGATGCTCCTTATTGTGTCCAGGTACAGAAAATGAATAGTCGAATGAATATATGGCTGGTTCACCACCAAGAATGAATTATGCAATTAATTGTCATTAATTCTCAGTTCTTTCTTTCCCTTGTCTTCTGTGTCTCGGATGCCGGCCAGCTTCAAGCATACCCACCATTCTCTATTCGGGATGAACATAAAGTAGTAACTTTCAGTATTTCTACTCTAGGCGTTTCTTGAGATCCGTGTAGGCTTGCTTGGCTTGTGGAATAAGCGCGGAATCCAGTTGACGTTGTCGTATTCTGCGCTTGTGCTAATTGACGGATCTTGAAACGCGCTACTGAAAAAAGGCCTTTTTCGTTTAAACTCGATGTGTATCAGGGAGGAAAGAAGCAAAAGGGATGAACTCTTTCCTTCTACTTCGCATCCAGCAAGCCTCCTTTTGCGAGTATAATGATATTATTTTCGAAATCCTTGTTTACGGGCGTCTACAATTTTACGAGCCATGATTTTCATGTACTCTGAAATTGTAATCAAACGCTTGTCGGACTCCATTCATAGTCAGCGTGGAATGCTGCAATTTTTGGTGACGTTCGTGGCTTCTTACCCCGACATCAGATGTACAGCTGGATTCTAGCGACGTTGCAATGATTCGTTGGACTGGAAAAATTCTGAAACTTTTTGCTCGGCAAGGAATGAATTATGCAATTACATTAATGTCATTTTATTTTATCAATTATTCAATATTCGGTAACCCTGATTGTGTGAAAAGCTCATTCGCAGATAGCATTTTAAGGCTAGCACCAGGGCGTGGCGTGGCGGGTTAGCTGTCGCGAGGGAAGTTTATAAGTGAGTGGAGCTGCAGCTTGCTCCCTCCATCTTCCGCCTAACCTAATTTTAAACTAACTGCGACATCGGGAAACTACGGTTTCTCCTTATTATATCTAGGCTATTCTAGTCATTTCCGCAATCTGTCATTTCCAGCGATGTCGCGTTGAGGTAAAATACGTGTTTACATTTTTCCACACCAGGGCGTGGCGTGGCGGGTACCCCCACAATTAATGGTGCCGCGCCAGGCCGTTGGGGTGCGTCAGCACATCTGTCAGTATAGTTCCCATTATAAAACCCCAGGTTCGACGGGTCAATCACTAGCACACTAGGATGCTCCAAATAGCTTGTGTAGAACCATCTGCATGACTTGTGCGCTAAGGGTTTCCTTCGCCGCCAGGTCCACCATGTCTGCATACTCACTCGACAAAATGGGCAAACCTTCGAGTCGGTATTGCGGGGTCTTCCTCGATGTAGAAACTAGAGTTTCCGTGACGCGTGAAATCTAGCTGATCAATCCAAGTCAGTGATCTTTTGATTTTCTTGACAAATTTTACTGCCGTGTGCCACTTTCTCATGAGCGCTATAGTAGAGTTTGCGAACACTCCTAGACTAACAATCTTTAGTGCCAACTGCATCTGTAACGTTCCCTTCTTTTTGCTTGGTAGGCAGTGACCTTAGCCGTGCACTTCTTGATTAATTGATTGATTCCATAGAAAAGATTCGAACTACCTCTTCAGGTCGCATTAGTTGTTTTGTGAGAGGGAGCTTGGCTATTTCGTGTGCAATGGGGGGGGCTTCGGTTCTTGTCGAATATGAATTGCTTGAAGTGCAGAATCATCTCGTTCGTCGATTTGTAAGTTAGTTCACCTTCCAGAAGCTCGTAAACTGTTAATAAACTCATTTGGCGTTCGTGCATGACCAGGTCATCTTCTACCATAGAGATGGTCTGGGTCTTCTTTGCTTTAACAGCTTGCGGTTTCTGTTTGGGTCTTCCCCGGAATTTAGGAGGGCTCATGATCTGAAAATCTTCAGTTAAATTTCACGAGCAAGTGCCGAAGCATGATCTTCATAATCGCAAGGTGTGTCATTTTCATTGGCGAACTCCTGGGTAGCCAGTTCCAGCCCCAAATCGGCACGTTCCGTAACCGTCCCGAACCCATCTGATCCCAAATCAACACCATCCCAAATCAACACCACCCGTGCCCAATTCAACACCACCTGCGTGCCCAATTCACCAAGACGCGTCCCCAAATGCGCTTGTGCCACACACTCTTGTGTGCTCTCTATCGAAGAAGTAGAATCTACACTTTGGCTTTGAACCATATCCACCGCGCTGCTCACCACTGCACCTTCTTATGTCTGCTCATTGACATCACTGGTCGTCTTCATGTCCACATCGCTTAAGTCATCTTCGCATCCACTCTCTCCAGCTACCCCAACGATGCTATTGTATTCTCCATGTTTAAAACGAGTAGCAACGCCACGCAAAGCCTTCATCGCTGCCCTATACCCCACCATCCCCAACCCACTCAAATACGAACTTATAGAAGTTGCCAGGGTATTTGCTTCACGAAACCTACGGTTAGAATCCCACACCACCTTAGACTCTTTCAGCACCCGAGACAAACGTAATGGCTCTCCAGACAACTTTGGTAACTCCGATTCTTCACGACAAGACCCATCGCGAATTCAAGAGTTGGGTGGGAATCACGTTCTCGAAGTCAAGTGCCTTCCGGATGTAAAAAACGTGACGGCACGGCAACAATCTAGATGCCATAAACTAACAGGAACACGTCCAATTTGACTCCATTACAAAATAATCGCTAAGTGGCTCGTCCAGCGCATCTTCGTCGTTGGAAACGGACTGTATTAGGTAGACGCCAGGCACTGCCTCGTGAAATTTGTACTTGGCGGTTGTAGTCGCGAAATTGTACAGATCGTACACAATTTCGGATGCATGTTCATTAACCAACCTTGATAAAACTCCATCTCGTCAATGTACTTCGGGTTATGCACAATAGATAGTTTGTAGACCGCGTTCAGAAACTCCCTCTCTTCATGCGCTTGGTAGACCATAATCGACACAATACACTCATCCACTTCGCTTTCTGCACCAACTGACCCCAACTCCACCCGACCGGTTCCCAACTCGCAATTTGAAGACCGCGTCGACCCAACTGGTACTTTTCCAGTCCTAACATCCATAATATGACGCATATACTCGCGCAGTCGTAAGTACTGCCTCTCGGTCTTGGCGTACACCAGCAAGTTGATCAGTCCATTCATCTGCTGCTTCTGCCAAGCGTTGAAACAGTAGTCTTTTGACGCGATCTGCTCCCGCAGGTACTCTAATACTCGAAACTGACATAACAACAGCGTCGCGTCCGGAAATGATTTTTTCAGCACACCAATTTCTCCAAAATCTTTATCAATCAAAATACTTTTGATCCGAGCCCACGCAGGATTTAAATTCTTCTAAGGCTGTCAAAAGCGTGGCATTACGCTCGTTTTGTAAAACTGCATGCTGTGGAAACTGCCCCTTCCCGAAGGCGTCGTGTGCCATAATGGAGAAGACTTTATATTTCGACAAATTTGTGCCGTGTGTAGCGTCTATCACCACGACCTCAGGGAAACGGTGGAAAATCTCCCGCATGTGCTTGGTCTGTAGAGTAATACAGATAGCAACATTCCACAACGGAACAATGAGTCAAATACACGATATCAAATTTACCATAGACAGCTGCATACCTTGTCTTTCATGGAATCGACAAACACTCCTCCAACATTTCCTGGCTCTTCGGTAAACTTGGTCATCCACTGCTTTAGTCGCTTCCCGGCTGTGGGAGCTGTGTAGTCCCTCTTCTTCAGTTTTCTTACCAGATTGTGTACATCCTGGCTCGTCGGGTTGCAGCCGGAATTTCGTGGATGAATTGCAGGATACGCTTCTTCTTAGCATCGGCTTTCACAAGCGACAGTATCAGCCAGTTGAGGCTCCATGACAGTCCGGTTGTGCGGATAATGATCAAACGTGTGTTTAGATAGTGGATGGTTAAGCTCGAGACGGGCATATGTAACTCTCAGGACGAACGTAGGAACTGCTGCCGACGTATCCTGCACTTGCACGCTCGCATTAATCTGTAAAAAAACACCAAACATCGTAAGCCCCCCAAAATCCAACCAACACCCAACTGGGCCCAACTGTTCCCAACGGAACCCAACTGAACCCAACTGAACCCAACTGAACCCAACTGAATCCAATACATACCTGCATGCCACAATTCAAGAACTCTCGACTCTTGGCGCTTCCTCTTGATTTGACCATGGGGCTTATACCTCCCTGCGTGCGTGCAGACATACGTCTTGGAATAGCTCACCCACTCTCAGGCACAAGCGGCTTCGTAGACCCGAAAACTTGAATCCTCTTGTTTCTAAAAGAAACCTTGTTGTCCGTACGAATGGGGAAGCTCTACACGTAGCGGATATACAAAACAACACGTTATGATAATGAAGCTACGTCAAATATCTTGTTTTCAGTATGCAAATTCCTTACCTGGTACGTCTTGGCCGAATATTTCTTCAGGTATCCGTCTAAGGCGCCCCAGGAAGCAAACTCAGTCTTCTCGAGTGTAGGAGCCAGCACCAGTGGATGCTCATCCTCGCCGATCTGTTTGGGGGGAAGCGCCTGAACGGCGCTGCTTGGACTGGATGGACGTGCAGCTGGTCGTACCAGACGACTCTTCCGGCGAGTCGACCCACTCCTCGTTGTTGTCCACTGCCTCTCCGATTCCCACTGCCTCTTCGATGTCGCTCTGTCCCCCCTGCGGCAGCGGTCGCGCCGCCGCTTTCACGCGCGGGTCCGGCGCCATGGCTTGGCTGATTCCCCCCCCTTTTTAATGGATGGGGATGTATACGGGATATACGGCGTATACTTGCCGTCCGGATGGATAAAATGGGTTTATGGGAAATCGGGATGCCTGTCCCATATGCACGAGGTTGGTGCACTACTCACTCTCTATAATATAAGATTTTACCTTATAATATAAGGTTTTAGAGTGCATGAATCAAACGTTGTTCTACGAGATATCAGAATTACCTTCAAGAAATTCGACAGGTTGCCCATTCTTTCGCTAGTTTTTCTAATTAAACTTGCGTCTGCAAGAGTTTTGTGAGCTTCTGCAAGCTCAAGGATCGCCTCCGTTATTTTCGGTCCTGTCCTTTTTTCTGGCGCTTGGGTGGAGGTTTGTTGCCATGCTGGCAAGAGTTCTGGCTTGTTCGTTGTGTGTCATGGTCTTCAGCAGCATATATAATAGCGTCTAGCTCGTACGCTCTTTCGGTGTCACTGTTCATCTCTCTGTGATTCCAAAGCGATGTAGAGCGGTTTTGTTGGGGTACTTTTCGGCTACAAGAGGGTGTTGACTCCGTAAAAAACTTATTTTTATGTATTTACCGGCTATTTTTCAAGTTAGGGGTTTTTTCTGAGTTGCCGGATTAATTGTAATGTCGACAGCTATTTTCTGAGCACAAGTTTTATCATGTTCGAAATAGAACTTGACCCTAAATTTCATTACAATTAATTCTTTTAAATTTATTTTGCTTTATGGACACAAATTACTTTTATGTTTGTTTTAGAGATAACGAGGCAACCGCCTCTAAATCGATGCAATGCCATTTAGAAAGTTTTTTTAAGTTGCTGAATCGAAAGACCACAGTTTGGTTGTCTTCATGCCAAAGGATACTTCGCTTTTTGAAATGCAGCAGAACCTTCGCTCGACCATCGCTGAATGGGCGATATCATCACCGCTTTTCGCTGCCATCTTTTATGGCGGAACGGCTACTTTAAAATTCGTTGGGGTCACCTTCGTCGTCTTCGGGCTCCGGATCAGATGGCTACGCAACACCAGTTTTTATCGATCGATTCGATTACATTTTCAGCGATTTTAGCGAATCAGACGACAGTGCGTCCAGCGACGAGGAAGGCGCCGAGAACTTTACATGGGGATCATACAGCTACCAGAATGATTTGTTGGTGTTGAGCGATTTCGCGGATACGTTGAGGAGTGGTGATGTTTCGATAGGCGTCATACTCACTTCGAGGCGTTTGTTTCGCACTGCCCCACGTATGATAATTGGTCAGAAATGTGATCAACTAGGTGCAACGGATGGAACGTACAAGCTCCACGTTGGCAAGTGGACGCTGGTTTCATTCGGAACGTATAGAGTGCGGTATACAGCGTCACACAAGTACCAGCATAACTTCTATCCCATGGCGTTCATGTTTGCTCGCACCGAAATCGCTATGACGTATGCTAAGCTGTTCTCAATTTGCAAGCTTCGCAGCAAAGCGTTTTTTTGGTGGGGGGGGTATCTCAACCTTTAATTGGGATCGATGGATCCATCTTAAGCCGTTGCCAACGCGTTTCGTCAATAACGCCCCGAATTTAAGCTGCTTAATTGTTGGCCACATCTGTTTCGCAAAGCGAGAGGGGAGATATATCTTTGGTCGAACGTGAACGATATTTCGAAAATATTAAACCACAGCTGAGCAGTTTGAAGTTTTGTCAGAACTTGTTTGCGAGAACTGGGCGACGCTGGGTGAAACTGAAAACGTTCAATGGATTCAAGACGAATACTTTAATCAATATTAGTATTTGTGGTTCTCTACCGTAAGTGATACGCCAGGTGTCGTATCAAACCAAAACCCTCTCGAATCCTGCAACTTCGTCATCAAAGCAGTTGCAGTCACCCACCTCCGCACTGCTACAGGCCACGTACTAGCTGGAACACTGCCCGATATTTTGGTAGCATGTGCTAAGGATATCGGCACCGAATTTATTCGCAATTTGCTTCGAGCCCACTTGGAGCTGAATATCTCCAAGCTGCTCTGGATCTTTGCGGATATGACAACCACCATCCAACCCATATACGAAAGTCAAGACGTGCTATGAGCAACATTCAGGAGTATTATTTCATCGCCGATTACTATGTTGTACGCGATGACAACTTGACCGGGTTGAAATCTGATGGAAGAAGGTCTCATACATACGAAACCTCTCGAAATGGTATGCTCATGCGCGACGAAAGAGTGGAAAACATACAGCTACGCTATCTTTCGCTTCACGATGTCAAAGTCCTGGAACGAATCCCTTTTGAGCTCGATTGGGACAGTCCCTCGTGGAGCATCGAAGAAATAGAGACTATCCGAGCAATGTTTAAGTGCGACTGCAAAACTTTCTACCAGACAGGTAGGCTTAGCGATCATGTATTGGCGTGTCTACACCTAGTGGATTCACTGGCTCTATGTGTGATGCTACGACGTCTATCAGCTCGAAAGCAACCCGGACGTCCTCGGAAGAAACATGTTGTCTCGACCGCGATGGCCCACGAAAGTCTCAGTATACAGTCGCTGCTCTGATCAAACGGTTGGTTGATAAATCGTCCAGTGTGATTAACTGGAGTATTTTGAGAGACGTTACTATTACAGATATGGAAGGTGAAGAGACGCAACTCAACCTTATCGATACAATTAGAGCGCTTTTTAGCAGGGGTGGTAAGCAGTACGTGGATCTGGAATATTGAGGAGGAGAGTCTCGACCGCGATGGCCCACGAAAGTCTCAGTATACAGTCGCTGCTCTGATCAAACGGTTGGTTGACAAATCGTCCAGTGTGATTAACTGGAGTATTTTGAGAGACGTTACTATAACAGATATGGAAGGTGAAGAGACGCAACTCAACCTTATCGATACAATTAGAGCGCCTTTTAGCAGGGGTGGTAAGCAGTACGTGGATCTGGAATATTGAGGAGGAGAGTGTGGATGAAGCAATGCCGATGGACGTCGAACAATTAGCGAAAGCCATCAACTACTCCTTCCCGATGGGGCACAACAGTGTACCTATCTAGATTCACAATGGCGTGAATCATGAAATTGCGTTCAATGCAATATTGATTGCATCCTTAGAAAAGATAAAAGAGAAACTATATAATCACCACTAATCTCAGAAAAACCTTGCATATAAACTCGATTAGGTCTATTGCATAAAAAGACAACTTACAATTAATCCCCCTTTACATACCATTAATCCGAATAGGCGTACATTTAACCCGTCAGCTTATAAATAATCCGCGATTACATAAGTATCATCCGAAATGCCACTACTTAAAAAGTAGCCGAAAAAACGTAAAAAATTATCAGTCCCCGTTGACTCCTACCAGCTTCGCTAGCACTTCCAGATCGCTCCAAGCGCGGGGGTGACTGCTGTCTAAATTCTTGGAATCCCATGTACGATGCGTACGTTCCGGTGGCCGTTGTCTGAGAGATGATTCTATCCAACTCTTCGTACATGAGTAATGGGCGGGTTCTAAATTCCTTAGCTTGTGGGTGCTCCAATATCAGGTCTTCCCACACGGAATGTGGGCCCAAACCCACTATTATTTTTCAGCGCATGATAAGCATTATACTTTTTAGCTCTCCAAGTTTG
>JAIKVB010001164.1:0-15062 GCA_024679045.1 Phytophthora brassicae
GGCGGATTATGCTCGTCCATAACGCTCTGGGTTACGCGGCATACAAGCCGCGAGTGTGGGTGGTATGCGAATGGGAGACCTGCACACATTTGGCTCCCCACTTCGCTGCATGTCGGGCAGATAGGAACAGAGAAGTCGATCCGTGCGAATTTGCGCTTCTTGCTGGTAGCGACCTGGCTAGAGAGTCGTCACTCTTGTTCACCAGTTCCGTAGACGTTCCCGGTTTCAGCCATGCCTCATCGCTATCGTCGCCACTTCCATCGACTTCATCTATATTGCCCTCTTCTCCTTCTCGATGCTGTCTTTTGCTTCGAGTTCCACTGCGCGCGAGCCTTCCTTTCAAAATGGCATCTCGAGCGAGGTGGCACGCCCGTGTATTAAGAGTAGACAATCCAGCGTGCAATGCAATGCACAATGAAGGTGGCTCGTGCATTCCATAGACTTGGGTAAATGCCTTACGAAACATCTTCTCCAGACTCAGCCATCGGTCTATCGCAAACACTTCCTCGTACGCCTGGATTCCACACTTCTCTGGCGATTCAAAAGCCAGTGTTGCCATGACAACCTGTAGTTCACCAATCGCAGTATCCTGAAGCTCTTGCTTGTCTGGCTGCAGCGCGAGTGGTGTAAGATATGCGCGCGCATACTGAACAGCACTGAAGCTCTTGCTTGTCTGGCTGCAGCGCGAGTGGTGTAAGATATGCGCGCGCATACTGAACAGCATCTAGGGGCTTGCGAGAACGCACGAGTTCGATAAAATCCTGCAGACGTAGGTGGAATTCTAAGGGAGACTGCATTGCGAGAACGCACGAGTTCGATAAAATCCTGCAGACGTAGGTGGAATTCTAAGGGAGACTGCAGACGCCGTAGCCGCGAACCATTCTGCGAGCACCATTCAATCGCTGAAGTTGTAAGGTGGGCATGAAGGTCTTCCAGCACGGCTTGGCATTGTACGTGAAGATCATGATCCACCAAGTGGGCGACATCTTCACAACACCGTAAACATCAGCAACAGTTAGGGATAAACAAATATACCTTTCTCAGTAGCAACTCTACCTTTAGTGTCTTGAACAATCTTGGCGCTCTTAAGGTATCCTTGGCTGAGCAAGTAGTCGGCAACGAGCCTGTCGTTAGTTGCTCGCGCGTCAGCACGGTGTTCGCGGCGAATGGGTGACGAGAGATCACTATCGATCTTTGTCCCTTCCAGCATCTCAAGGTATCGTACGCGTGAGATGCAGCTCTCCAGGTTGGTCTGCTGCTCAAGTACGCTGTTTTTGGCGCTTTGCTTAAGCTCCCGGAGCTTCTGTGCCAGCTCCACGAGCTTGTTAATCGCAGCGTCAACGTCCAAGCGATGGCCCGGCTGCTGGCTGTCGTCCAGCGCCTCGATCTGCGCGGTGGCTTGCGCCAGCTCGCGTGTCAGCTGTTTGTGGTACAGACGGAAGTTCTTGCTGGCCTCTTCAAAAGGCACACGCACGAGCGGGTAGCCGAGCTCCATCTTGGCGAGGGGCCCTTGTAGGGTGTATGGGGATAATCGGAATCCGGAGAGGTGTCGAAATGGAAAAAGGCCGTCCTCACAAGCTTGTGAAACTTTCGAGTCCGTAAGAAAACACCCGAGAAAGGCAAGAAACATACACAGCCGTCAGGAGCGACTATTCTCCTTGTGAAAGCTGCGTACTGCTATATACATAGAAACCTACAAGAGCGAGAAGCAAAAGAGACAGAGTACACGAGAGAGCTGCGGGGCAACGTGCGGCGTCTTGGTGACAGGCGTAGCAGCAGCAGCGGAGACTGCTTCGGCTAGAAACTCTAAGGGAATGACGGTTCATGGACTTCTCCGGTGTGGTACACAGTACCACTGATAACTGAAGTTGGGCACAAAGTTTGACGAGGCAAACAGCGGCAATTTATCCTGGTATTATGACAATAGTGGTGGACTTCAGAAAATGACGCAAATCAACTGTCCGTAGCAATTTGAGATCGCACTAGCCGAGTGCCGCCGCTACGCGTCGGTAAGTGTTTATTAGTTTAATTAAAATAGCTACCTACGCTTCGCTCCGATAGTACCGTATTCCTTTTGTGATTAATGACAGCCATATTTACGATTTGCACCTATACTATCCACAAGCATAAAAGTTACCTGCATGGTGACGATCGAAAGAAAATATGTGACGTGTGCAAAAGTATACTCCTTCCTTCCTTAACAAATTGACCCACTGAACTAAAGATTCTGCTTCCTGGGGCAGAATAGTTGTGACTTCTGGTTGGCGAACGTACTTCATCTTAGCCACTGCAGCGCTTTTGCAGCGCTCCTCCAGCTGTGCAACGTCCTTCCTTCATTGATAGAGCAGTTTTCGTCTCAGTTCATTCGCATGGGCGCTGAGATTAGGATAGAACTCTGCTAAAGTGGCCTGAACATCGTCGTGATCCACGAAATACTGTACTACATCGAGTTTGTTGGAAAAGCTCTGCCTGTTGTGTTTGGGTTTCTTGCGCTCGTTGCCGGTTGTTCTAGGCCGTCCTTGATGCTGCAGAAAGGAAAATCGAAAGTGTTTTCTGTACCGCAGTAATCTTTCCGTTAGCACATAAAGATTCGAGACAAGCTATTCCATGGCATGTGATTGGCTGATCACGTTGTCAGGAATGACTGAACGTCATTAATCACATAATGAATACAGTAAGCGGACCCGTTCCGCTCGCAGGGGCTCGCTGCAGTACTCGCCGCGTTAGTTGGTCAGGGGAGGCTGGGGCGGGCCCTTCGTCCCGCAACGCACTCAGTCTATTTTGTCAATCGTGGCCACCTTCGCTGCTCTCGGCAGCCAATGAGCGTGCGCAGGCGAAATTTCGCCGAAATGTAATGTTCGTGACGGACGGACATCCATAGTAGCGTTGAGTGTTAGGACTAGCTTTCGCCGCCACTACGCGGCGGTGGGTCAGGTTTTGGTCCCAGCTGAGGGCATGCCCGCCTACGCTTCGCTCGGCGGGATAATTTGACCTCCACTACACATGTTAAATTGGAGTAAAGGGCATGCCACGCTACGCTCGGCTGAAAGTGTAACACCTACGTCATATGAAATTTGTATTATGAAGCGTTATGTATAGGTAAGTCTCCACGTTCCCTTTTACATGTCGTCGAAGAGATGCCTGTACACAATGTACGATGCATATACTCAATCATCATGTAACACGTCTCGTCTTCTACGCTTGTCCCTCGTGATCTATGGATCTATGACATGACCCGAAAGTTCTATGTGGGGGGATCAAGTTTCGCATGAATATGATCACTTAACCTGTCTGGAACGTCCATGGGTGAAGTAAAAAAGTGTTGATAATACGCAACGTCCTCCTTTATTGTTTCGACACACAGGTATTCTATGCTGATGGTAAAAATACACAGCTATTAGGCTCGTGCATACTCGCACCGACGGCCTCGTTCCGTTGGTATACTCAAGCGGTCTTTATTATCGTGATCTATGTCGTGCCGAGAACTCGTCGGTAGAATAGTGAAGAGGGGCCTGGGTCTATGTCACCGCCATGTTTACAGTTATCTACTGGTTCAGCTATGTCGCATCTACTACATTGGTGTAGATCAGTGTCTGATAGTATTGGCTCCGCGGATGCTTGTACGTCTATGTCATGTTCTATGTCATGTGTCTACGGCCTTGTATAACAAAGTACCCTTCAGTGTCGCGCTTATTCCGAGTACAATGTACGCGTCCATACTATCTATTAGAGTGCAACTAATCTATGTGTGTTACCCGAGTGGCAAACAGTTACCTGTATTACCCTAGTAGTTCTACCCCGGTGGTGCTTACTTCAAGGCATACGCAATTCATTGTTTCTATGGTACAGCGTCTAAACAACAGCAAAGACAATTAATTGTATTAATCCGTTTGCATGCCTTTCCACCATAAAAAAACGCTGTGACCTCTTTGCAGCTATGGATCGTCATGCTATGGCTCGTGGGACCTCGTACTGTCAACTATCATAGCCCATCTCGTTGAAGAGGAGCCTCCATGGACCAATGCCGGTACTCACCTTTCCATTAAGTGCTATTGGGTGTAGACCACACCAACTACTTCTTGCTTTGACACATGGGAAAACGTACTGCCAACTATCATAGCCCACCTCGTTGAAGATGAGCCTCAAAGCGGCGTTGCTAGTAATCTCCTTTCTATTAAGTGCGATGGGGTGTAGACCACACCAACTTCTTTTTGATATGGCCCGTGGGAACACGTATACCAACTATCATAACCCACCTCGTTGAAACGGAGCCTCCAAGCGGCGTTGGTGGCAATCACCTTCCTGTTAAGTACAATCGTATGTAGAACACACCAGTAAAACACAAATGTAACGTCTATGTAGCTATGGATCGTCATGCTATGGATCTGGTAACTCGTAATGCCAACTATCATATCCCACCTCGTTGAAGCGGAGTCTCCAAAGGCCAATGCCGGTAATCACCTTTATATTAAGTGCGATTGTGTGTAGACCACACCAACTACGTCTTGCTATGGCTCGTACTTGTACTGCCAAATATCATACCCCACCTCGTTGCAGTGGAGCCTCCAAGCGGCTTAGCTGGTAATCTCCTTCCTGTAAAGTACGATACTGTGTAGACCACACCACCTACCTTTTCTATGTCAAGTACGATTGTGTATACCACATCACCCCTTTCAGCCAATCAGGGCCACCTTCGCTGCGCTCGGCAGCTAGATATCACATTTCAACCAATCAGCGACCGCTCCGCGGCAATATTGACCAATGGCTATGTTTTCACCGGGGTGCTACAGACGGACAGACACACGGGCACTCTCTTAGGTACAATAGAACTAGCTTTCGCCGCCGCATAGCGCCGGTGGGTCAGGTTTTGGTCCCAGCTGAGGGCATGCCCGCCTACGCTTCGCTTGGCGGGCTAATTTGGTCTTAAGTACATGTATCAAATTGGAGTAAAGGGCATGCCTCGCTACGCTCAGCTGAAAGTATGACACCTACGTCATATAAAATTTGTATCATTAAGCGGTATGCCTATGTAAATTTCCATTCTCCGTTCTACATGCCGTCGAAGATCAGTATGTATACAATATTCGAAGTGTACACTCCGGAATCCACATGTCCTGTCCTCAACGCCCGCCTATCTATGCATGATATGGCGTCAGAATCTCTACGTCGGGGTTCAAATTCCACATCTAACGCCAACCCCGTAAACTTAACGTCATCTTTCGGGGCGTCGACTCACTGGTAGTCTATGTCGGACATTCAACCACGGTTCAGTTGGTTTCGTACATACGCATACCTACAGTCTCATTGGCTTGGTGTACCCAGCCATTCTTCGTAGTCATAACCTACGGCTCGCAGAGTACTCGTCGGTAAAATAGTGGAGAAGAGTGTGGGTCTATGCCGTCAGGCAGGTTATAGGTAGCTCTTCTGGCTCAACTATGTCGCGTCTACTACCGTGTAGTAAATCAGCGTGGCTATGTCGCGTCTACTACCGTGATGTACATCAGCGTAGCTATGCCGCGTCTACTACCGTGTTGTACATCAGCGTAGCTATGTCGCGTATGCTACCGTGTGTGTAAATTAGCGTAGCTATGTTGCGTCTACTACCGTGTTGTACATCAATGTCTGTAGGTATTGGCTCTGTGGCTACTTGTACGCATACTGTCACATTCTGTGTCATGTGTATGCGGCCCTTGTACAACGAAGGTATCCTGTAGCGTCACTTATTACAGGAAGTGTGTTCGCATCACTATCATCTCTTGGCTTGTAATTAATATGTACCTGTCCATATTACACGGATCGTGCCAACTTCGATCCGTAATGTATATATATGGTACAAAGTTGAAACAACACTAAAACCAATTAATTGTATTAATCCGACCGATAACACTTCTCATCAGCAAAACATCGTTGTGACTTCTATACAGCTATTGATCGTCAGGCTGTGGCTCGTGAGAATACGTACTGCTAACTACCATGTACACTGAGAGCCCACCTCGTTGAAGTATATTTATCGTACACAGTTGAAACAACACTGAAGCCAATTAATTGTATTATCTGGTATTTTCCTACTATCGGCTGCAATACACCGCTGTGACGTCTATGCAGCTATGGATCGTCGTGCTATGGCTCGTGGGACGCGTACTGCTGAATATCTCAGACACTCGAGCCCACATATCTACGGTACAAAGTTAAAGAACAGTAAAGCCGATTAATTGTATTAATCCGTTTTCATGCTATTCCAGCATCAAAACACCGCTGTGACGTCTATGCAGCTATGGATCGACATGCTATCGCTCGTCTGCTAACTATCTCACACTCTCGGAGCCCACATCGTTGAAGTTTTTCTATGGTACAACGTTTAAACACAGTAAATCGACATATATGATATGTACGTGTTAGTAGGCTCCTTCCAGCAGCGAAACACTGCTGTGGCGTATATGCAGCTATGGATCGTCATAATATGGACCATGGGAACGTATACTGCCAACTATGATAGCCCACCTCGTTGTAGAGGAGCCTCCACTACAGGCTCCTCTGATGCCGGTAGTCACCTTTCTCTTAAGTCCGATTGGGTGGAGTCACACCACCTACTTTTATATGCAAAGTACGATTGTATAAGCCACACCTCCACTTCCAGTCAATCAGGACAACCTTCGCTGCGCTCGGCAGCTACAGACAGCAAATCGACCAATCAGCGCCCGCTCCGCGGCAATCTGGACCAATGGCTGAATCTCTGCCGGGGGTGCGACAGACAGACAGACACACGGGCTACTCTCTTAAGTACAGTAGAACTAGCTTTCGCCGCCGCTACGCGGCGGTGGGTCAGGTTTTGGTCCCAGCTGAGGGCATGCCCGCCTACGCTTCGCTTGGCGGGCTAATTTGGTCTTAAGTACATGTATTAAATTGGAGTAAAGGGCATGCCTCGCTACGCTCGGCTGAAAATGTAACACCTACGTCATATGAAATTTGTATTATGAAGCATTATGTATATGTGTGTAAGCCTTCACGTTCCCTTTTACATGTCGTCGAATAGCTGTCTGTACACAATGTTAGATGTATACACTCCGTCTTCATCCTCCAGCTCGGGATACTCAATCAGTATCTTGATCTTGGATCGTGCGGTAACTCGCGACATCGCCACATACAGTTGTCCGTGAGAGAAGTACGGAGACGCCAGGTACAGTCCCAGGTTGTGCAGTGTTTGACCTTGAGCCTTGTTGATGGTCATTGCGAACGCCGCCATGACTGGAAACTGCTTTCTACGCAGCCGAAATGGGAAGTACCCCCGTTTTTCGTCGCTAATGAAGACGATCCTCGGAATCAACACCTCCTTACCTCGACGCTCGCCCGTCATGATCTTTGCGTGGATGACATGAGGTCGAAGCTGCAGCACCGAAGCCGAGTGCCGTTACATAGTCCTTTGTTCGGATTCAAGTTCCGCATTAGCATAATTGGAGAACCTTCCTTCAGCGTAAATTTGTGAGGAGGGATCCCGTTGATATTAACGGAGTGTAGCACCTCTGGTTCAAA
This sequence comes from Phytophthora brassicae, assembly GCA_024679045.1. NCBI lineage: Eukaryota > Oomycota > Peronosporomycetes > Peronosporales > Peronosporaceae > Phytophthora > Phytophthora brassicae. Next base: position 7,531 of record JAIKVB010001164.1, read on the forward strand.
GAAATCCCCGTAACGTCATCCTCCAGAGAATCCACGGATAGATACTCAGTGGAGCCCCCCTCCATGCGTGCAGCAACCGCATCGTTGATCCGATGCACCCAGGCGTTTGTTGTCGTCAGAATGGTACGATTGGCAAAGTATTCGTCAGTAGCTTGACATCAGCGTACATGGTATCGATCATCCGTGTGAGCCCAATGGGAACAGCATTCGGAGCAATCACCTCATTCTCATCGATCTCTTCAGGTGGGTTGTCGATCAACATATCCCGCGGAATCTTGATGTAGTCTTGTCCAAGGGCCGGATTAACCTCGTGTCGTCCTTCGCCGACTTGCAAGAGGAACTCTGAAAACTCAGCAAGTTCAGCGACAGTACTGTCACTGTTGGCAGCCCGCACCCTCATGTTCTCAGTCAGGTGGACCTCGAAATAGTGGCCAGAGGATAGAAGACTTGAGACATGCATCAATCGTTTGTGTCGCTGTTCCCCGGACCACAACGGGGAGAATTTGTCGAAAATACCCTGATAGCACCATGATTAGCACCATGATCTTTCCTCCAAAAGGCTCGCTTTCGTTGCCCAAGATGTCTCGAAACGTTCGGTCCACTGCTTCGAAGGCGTACCGATGCGTCATAGGTGCTTCGTCCCATATGATTAAACTTGCTGCCTCGATGAACCTTGCCAGCTTGGACTGCCGCTTTAAAAGTTGAGTGCGCTGTGCGCCAGCCAATGAGAAGTAGAGACGCGATCCCGCTCGAGGCCACTGATAAAGCTATCTTTTTAGACAGTCGTAAACTTGCCAGCACGTGCTTCAAGAGTGTCGACTTGCCAGTCCCGCCCGGTCCATCAACGAAGAACAGTTTGCTGCCTACCTGGGGATTTTCCACGGCTCCCATTATAAGATCGTAAATGTTCCTCTGACCCGCGTTCAAATCGTTTGTGCGCTCGTGTACTTCGATCAGTACGCTGGTAATGTAAGCGCTCTCCTCACGCTCGATCAGGTGGTTTTCATCCTGGGGGGAGTTTCGTATCAGTTCTGGATAGACACCTAACTATGGTAACACCCCCTCGTATTGGTGCAAGACGTGGCCGCTGATCTGAAGAAGCTCATTTATGTTTTTGAGCAGATGAAACCTCACCGAATCGTCCTTAGCCTGTCCTTCCAGATTGCTGAACTTACGCACCAAATCCTCGGACATGTGCGTCTCGAATGCATTCCACAGCTCTTCAATTCCGGTGACATTAGCTTAAACCAATAACACAACAAAAAGCTGACGTAGTTGACGCGGCATCTGAAAGGCTGCCGCCTCGTTCATACACGCGAACCACTCGCGATCGTTTGCAATTACTCCCAACTCTGTTGCTGCCGCTTCGAAAGTAGGAAACTGAACCCCTTCGACAGTCTTCAAGTCCGCGAAAGAGGTAGGCCCCTTGCGGTGGCAGAGTAGTACGCGTAAGAAGTAACGATCTCTATCGCGAAATGACACGTGAGTCAGTCGTCCAATGGCAGCCTGACTCTTTGTGCGCCGGAGCCACCGCTTTTGCGTTGTATTCTAAGAGAACTTATTCGGAATGTCCTGGTACAGCATGGTCTTTGCAATCTGATTTTGGGGATCGTCACTCTCATACAGTTCGAAGAAGTTAGTCAGCATACTCCTTTTCGCACGGTTCAAAACCGTTTGGGGTGCATCCGTGGCGCAGAAAGTAACCATCTGGCAGTCTTCCAAGTGCACAGTCAAGGCGACGACAGAGTGCGTCTTGCCCTGGATTGGGAACGCAAAGATACGCAGGCATGCCTCAACAGGAGATATGTACCTCGCGTTGAGGTATCGCAACACCTCGTTCGGATCAGGTGGCATTTCGCGAGAGTCATATACGACCTCCACGGCCATGACCACTCTGTCAGAACCTTTGGTGATGTACTTGTACAAATATTTCACCACCGTGAGCGACGTACAAACCTCCATGTTGCTGTGACAGTTGTACTTTTGGCACATGTACGCGTTGAATGGAACCACCCACTGGTTAATCATCTCGTTGTAGTACATTTTACCGTTGAATTCAAGCCGGCCGGGCGGGGGTCGGCGGCGTCGATACCCCGGGAATCCGTTTTGGTTGGATCGAGTTACCTCCACGAAGGGTTTTGTGAATCCCTTGCTACACTTACCGTTCTTCATACATGGCGATTTCGGGTTTGCATCCCCACAGGGTCCATGCATAATGCAGGTCATAATAGTTGCGTAGAGTTCAGGGTTGGCATCATTGTCGGGTAACTCCGCAGATAGCCACTTGTCGATGAGTTGGCGGTTGTGAGGCTTATCTTTCTCGTCAACTATAATCAGTATATGAGCGTGAGGCAGACCGCGTTTCTGAAACTCCACGACGTATATCCGTGCACGAAGCCGACTGAAGACTCCCTCATCCAAGTCTTTTAACTGAGCCTTCAGCTTTTGAATCCACACGCGAGCAACAATGTCTGGACGATATTGAGCCGTCTGTCCGGGGGAAGTAATTCCTGAAATTCTTCCCACTTAGGATTGCATGTTGTGGTCATGAACCCGTCAGATTTATCGTACTCTCGCACAATCGCCATGGCGTCTTGGTACGTCTTGTACATGTACCGAGGGCCCCTACGTGCGAGCTTGGAAGGATATGTTTTTTGCCGACCCCGCCTAAGAAGTCCCGTTTGCGAGAACCCCGATCAGGATGTACGAAAGTCCCGGTGTCACCGTCGTACTCGGAGACTCGCGCATCACCATCTTCTAACATAACTGCGTCTTCGCTATGCATGGCGTCGAGCACGCCGTGGTAAATGTCCGCTCGAATGCTTTTCTGGTTTTTTGCAGACCAACGTAACTGATCCTGCTCGATCTTCGCTGTCTGGTCAACAGCATACTGCTAGAATAGACGGCTACCTTGAAAAAGAGCCGATGCGTCATCAGCTTTTTGAAACAGTCGATACGCTACGTATTCGCGCATTGCCATCCTCTTCTTTTTCATGTACGTGGCTCCATTTTTTACGCATTGGCGTACTCAATGGGGTAAGTAAACCCTGGCTCGGCGTACGGGAACAACAGAAGTAGTATACACCGGCACATTACGCCGGCAGTTTTTTATTTTTCATAATTCTTACCTTAATTAATAGTCGAGAGTAGGTTTAATTAGTTCCTTTACCCAGGACGTGTTTCTAACCAGACAGCCAATCAATAGTCTCAGAGCGCAAGGATCATCAAACATATATCAGGTAGTCTGAGAAGGGCTAGGCCACCCAAATTTCCAACAGCAATATTTCTCCCTTTCTCATTATTATTTCCGCCGGCACAAGAACAAAATGGAAGAGACGACCTTGTTGTGTGCGCTTATCCAGGAAGGGGGGGTTGACGTCATACCAGTGGACATCGAAAGTAAGAAGAAGGTGGGCCACCTGAAGGACGCTATCAAGGCAAAGCAGATGTACACGTTTCCTGCCAGCCAGCTGCGTCTCTTCCTCGCTAAGATGGGCCGCGCGTGGCTGCCGTCGAACGGTCCTGATGTGGTTGCCATGCGCCGTGGAGCCGTTCCCGAACGAGTGAAGGAGATGATGAATGAAGAAATTGACCCAGCAGAAGAGATTGGCGATTTGTTTGGCGGTAGTCCGACGAAGAAGGTGATTCACGTGCTGGTGGTGGCTTCGGAAGGGGTCAGCGGTGCGGAAGTGTATGACAGGAAAAAGAGGAAGGTCGATGAAGACGAAGCCATTTTGCCACTACCAACAGAGAGCTTCGAGCCTTTTCCGCCGCCTGCCATACATAACGATAACTATGTGACGATGTCCGCTGCGTTGCTGGACAAGTGTGGACTGGTAAACCTGAATGCGGACAAGATGATGATGTACTGTCGTCGTGAGGTGCGCAATCTGTGGCGCTTTTTGCAGGAAGAAGTCATTCAAAAGAACGCGAGGGGGTGCATTGTTGGACCCCCTGGCACTGGCAAATCGCTCTCGACGCTGTGCTTTGTGGCTCAGTTGGATCCAAACGAATGGAACGTTGTGTGGATCCATTTCGGGGCGTGGGGAGATTCCTGTCTGTCGACCGGAAGGCGCGCGTATTGGAATCACGTCAACAAATCAACGTTTGTGGTACCTCGCGTCGCCGGGAAAAGGTTATTCGTGTGTTTGGATGGATACAAATCCGACCCCATTCACCTTGAGTTTTTGAAGAATATTCGTGGTGGTCTGACCAGTGAGGAGCGGCTTTTGGTGTGCTCGTCTATGGCGACGCTGGGCAATCTCAACCAAGAGGATGCGAAGCGTGAGCAGATTCGCGTGTTTAGCATGTATTCGTGGACACTGGCCGATTACGAGACTGCCGTCGCCGATGGCGTCTTTTACGAGCATGTCGTGTCTAATATGGATGCAACGCAAGCCAATGAAGTGAATGACGATGGCGACGAGGAAGAACCGAGTGAGGCAGAGAAGAAGAAGCATGCACTGGATTGCAAGTTCTACTACGCAGGGGGCTCATGTCGCTTCATGTTTCTGTACACGACGCATAAAGTAAAGCAGAGGCTGAAGGACGCCGTGGACAGTGTCGCGAACAAAAACGATCTGATCCTTTATTGTAGTGGTTCTTGGCACCGAGATACGATCAACACGCTGTATGGGAAGGCAGACGGCGGAGGTGGACTGTTCCCCGTGAGCTCCTATGCGGCCTCTCTCTTTGCGAAAGAAAGCGGAGCAGATGTTATTAAGCTTTTGGCGAGTCGACTCAACACGTCGAAGAACCCTGCGATGGATGGCCATCTCATGGAATGGCTCTTTTTGGCGTCTGTGCCCAAGCGCGCAGTCGAGTTGGTCGGCGACAACGGTGTGATAGATGAGCTGCCGATGGCACCCGTGCTTTCTTTTGATCCAAAAAAACGATTCGGAGTGAGAAATGGAAGAATTAAGGGGAACAAGAGCTGGTTGCAGCCCGTCGCGTGGAACCAAGGTGGCTACGACGCGGTGTATTTCGATGAACACAATGGTAACGTCATCTTCATCCAGGTGACGCGATCGGACACCCACAGTTTCAAGATGCGCTTCTTCTTCGAAGTGCTATTCAAGCTCGAAATGGCAAAAATGGAGATCAAGACAGTGGAGGTCTACTTTGTGGTCAAGTCGGCGCAGTATCTGAATTTCAAAATTAACCATATTGACGATCGTGATCTTTTGTGCAACTTCGATGCGAGATGGAAGCAACCAGAAGAAAAGCACGTCAAGGTGCGTGCGTTTAAAGCGGACGGTCTCCAGTAGCTGGTCTCTCAGCCGCCGGCTGTTGCTTATACGGTTCTAGTCAGTTTAGGTTTTCGGCCCAGAGCCCAACCGTGGTTTTGAGAACTCACAGATTTAAGCTCCTGGTTTATATAGTTAGGTTGAATGCCTATATTAATCTCAATTGCGTACAGAAAGTCTTTCGAGCCGGTTAAATATTTTTCCCCATTTCTTTGTGATCATTTAACTTCTAATGATATAATTTAGACTGCTGGGAAACCTACCTTCCCGTGGAAGAATACTTTTTAATCCTAATAAATATAAAGTTATTAATATAAATATGACTTACTCTCCCGAGCAATACCTAGCTAATAAAGAGCGTATTAAAGATGCGCAGAAGCGTTATTATCAGCGCACACGCGAAACTCGCTTAAATTATCAAAAAGGGTATGACGATAAAAACAGAGATCAGATTCGGACTCGCAAGCGAAAACCTAAAACCGAAGACCAAAACGAACTTAATTAATTAATTAATTTTTTTTCTCATATAAAAAGTCGCCCATATATAGGCGGGCACCGAGCCACCTGAATTAATTAATTAAAATTCAAAAACATTCTATGGAGCCATGATATAAAGTCAATCCTGATACAACATCCAATAAATATAAAGTCATCTCCACGAGAATATTATAGCCGCAAATATATAGCAAATATGCTAACGTGAAGGACTAAAACGATTAAATATTAAGGTAGTCCGATGGGGTACAGACTATCGAGTCAAGGTCCGAGGTAAAACTGGGAGGATGGTTTATGTTAGCAACATCACTCAGCCGACCAATCAAAAGCTCATCGCAAAGCATTACAATGTTTCTACCGAAGACTTGACGAAGCACGTCCCTAAGGACTATAAGACCGACCCTAAATACCGTTTCTACAGCGGTCAGCACATGGAGTCTCATCTTTACGAGGGTATTCAGCCATCTGAGTTCTACGACAAGCTTGAACACGTTCTCTCTAAGCAGACAAATGCGTTCAAGGTGAATGTTGCTTTAGGCTACGACCTTATTAGTCTCCGCGATGAGAATGAAACACGATACTTTCACCCTAACCTGGGTAATACCTACGTGTTTAACACTCCTGTTGCGGTCAATAGCAAGGCTGATATCCGTAAAAAAGTCATCTCCGAGATCAGATCCATGGAGCTGGCTAACAAGCTCAACTATCCCAGTTCTGGATACAAGGTCAAGGCGATTACAGGCTTCAAGATTTATATCTACAATCGCAATCATGCTCTTGGTGATAGCGAAGCTGTCGTTCCTAAGATCATTCGCGAAAACAAGCATGTGATCAATTTCCCCAAGACGAACAACAAATGCGTCTTTCATTGTATTGCGTGGCATTCGTTGCAAGACTCTAAGAAGGATCCTCGTAGGATTCAGGCACAAGTAAAGGTAGCATTCAAGCGCTACTGTTCTTTCAAGGGTATTAACTATACTCTGAGTCTATTCAAGAGCGTGAAACCTATTGACCTATTAGAACTTGATGTTCTTGAAGATTGCTTCAAACTCAGCATCAATGTGTACACGATGGATATGAAGTCAGGAAAAGTTGAGTGTATTCGTCGCTCTGACAAGGAGTTTGAATCCATGGCCATTCTATCTTATGAGAATCACGCTCTATATATTAAGAACATCGATATGCTCCAAAGCAAGTATCAGTGTCCTAAGTGTGAAATGGTCTTCGTTAGCTCTGACAAGCTAAATAATCACAAGAAGAACCAATGTGAGACGGTTAATATTGAGAGTTTTCCAGCTGAGCCAACTATCTACAGACCACCTCAGAACTCTATAAGATCAATGATGACGAAGTATTCGATCAAACACATTGATCACTACATTGATCACTTCATCGTTTATGATTTTGAGGCCATACTGAAGCCAACAGGTATCCATCATGGTCAAAGCACACTCTTTACGAATGAGCACGTTCCTGTTTCGGTGTCAGTGGCTGATAGCCTCTCCGGCCAAGTTATATGCTTTGTAAATGTTGAACCAAAATCTTTACTGAAAGATATGTTTGATTACATTAGCAAAATTAGCTTGAAGATTCAGGAGTACAACGTTCAAAAGTATGAGCTACTTCTCATGAAGATTATCAAAGCTCACGGGTTTAGTGGTATGGAAATCCCTGGGCTAAATCCCGACAAGAAGTACTCAGTGGATGATGTGGATAGCTGGATCGAGGAAGGTACTTATAGTAGCTTCTTCAATTTCCATAAAACAATTGTATTTGGGAAGGAGCGATCTG